>JAKCPB010001211.1:0-62668 GCA_021442155.1 Cymbidium sinense | reverse complement strand
ATATTTAGGTTTAGGTTTCTATTTTTTTATTTTTAGGTTTTATTTAGTTTAGGTTTAGGTTTTTAGGTTTTTAGGGTTTACAGTTTACGGTTTGGGGTTTAGCATTTAGAGTTTAGGGTTTTAGTGTTTAGGATCTATTTTATATGGTTAGTGCACCAACCAACTCTTTTCAGTAGTAGATTCCCTTGGAGGTGACACTTAAGCTAGATAGCGATGAAGACTGGGCTCCAAAACAAAGATTTAGTGTATCCAAGTCTATATGTGAAACAGTTAGGCATCAATTTGGAACCTTATCTCTAACCCTAGTTTTCTCTCAAAAATGCCGAGGGTTTGGTAGTTAAGGAAACCCCTAAGTCATCATAAGTGTGAAGACTTCGAGGTTCTTTTGGAAGCATCACCCTCGGTCAAAAGTTGATGTAGAACTTGAGGATGATTCATATAAAGATTTAATGGAATTACCTTTTGAACTTGCCATTTAGCAAAGAAAGGGTTAATCCCACATACTTGGTCAAAACACAAGTCGGACTACTTCAAAATAATATGTGTAAATGCAAAAGCTCTCTCAAGAATGAGACTAGGATTTGGTATAGTGGATCGAGTCGATGATGACGATTATTGCTTAGTCATCACCAATCATTGGAATTTGATAGGTTCTTTTCAATTCACATTAACTCATATGAGGAGTTGTACATAGAAACTTCAAATGATCGAGATGATTGTGAAGTCAAAGATGCACTGCCTTAGTTTGAAGAAGAGATCAAGTCATTGATGAGCTCAAAGAAATCAACTTAGGCGAAGAAGATCCTACATTAGTTCTTTGTTGAATGAAATTGAAACCAATGACATAGTTAGACTATTGATTGAGTTTAAGGACTATTTTGCATGGAGTTATGAAGAGATGCCTGGATTGGCTCTTAACATAGCAGTCCATAAACTAGCAATAGAGTCTACTGCTAACCTATCAAGCAAGCTCCTAAATGAATGCGATTAGGCATAGAACAACAAATCATTTATGAAGACAGGAAACTGATCGATACTGGCTTCATCTGGGAAGAAAAATACCTTACTTGGTTAGCTAGAATCATCCCAGTTAAGAAAAAGATGGTCAAATTCACATATCGGTCAATTTTAGGGATTTAAATGAGGCATGTCCAAAAGACAAATTTCTACTACCAATCCTAGAGCTGATGGTAGACATTGCCTCATTTCATGCAGTCTTCTCTTTCATGGATGGCCGATCTAGATATACCCAAATAAAGATGGATTCTAAAGATGAAAGAAACACTATTTTTAAAATCCCAATCAAAATTTATTGCCATAAGGTCATACCTTTTCACCTTAAAATTTCATTGCTACATACCGTATGACTATGACTTGAATCGATGAACTCATTCATCATCAAGTCGAGTGCTATGTTGATGATCTTCTGGTCAAAAGTAGAGAAAAGGAAGACCATATCTTTGACTTGAAGTAGTTTTTGAATAGTTAAGAAAATTTAACCACAAAATGAACCCCGTGAAGTGTGCATTCGGAGTAGCTTCAAGGAAATTCATTGGGTTTGTTATCCGACACTAAGGAATCGTAATCGATCCGGAGAAGATCAAGGTGATATTAGAAATGCCACCTCCTATAAGTTTAACTTAACTCAGATCATTCCAAGGGTGGTTGGCATATCTAAGATGCATTATATCTAACATATCAGGAAGATGTCAGTCATTCTCAGAATTTGTTAAAAAGGATGACAAGTTCAAGTGGGATGAAAGTATGAGCATGCCTTCGAAGACATCAAGCATTACCTGATGACATTGCTAGTTCTAGGCTCTCATACTTTACACTGCTATGTTAGATGACTCCCTTGGTGCTTTATTGTCCCAAGCCAATGATGAAGGGATGGAAAATGCACTCTACTACATCAGTCATCATCTAATCCCTACTGAGTCTAACTATCCACCCACTAAGAATCATTGCCTAGATTTAATATTTTCATTCCAAAAGCTACAACATTACAATGCTTCCTCATAAGGTGAATTTAATTTTAAAGAGCAATCCACTACAATATCTTATGGCACGGCTGACACTATTCAGATGGTTGGCATGACGGTTCATGATCCTCCCGCAATTTGACATTACCTTCATACCACTCTGTGTGGTGAAAGGATAAGTGCTAGTGGATTTCTTAGCAGCACACCCACTTCCTATTGACTCTCTGCTTAGTGATGATCTCCCCAATGAACAAATCATGAACTGAGGAGATACTAGCATTCACCACTGGGAGATGTACTTTGATGGTAAGGCTTCCTCTCAAAGAGGAGAAGAACCACAATCTACTATTCCAAGAAAGGCAAGTGTAGGAATAGGTCTCTTAACTTAGGACCGAGATATGATGAGATTCCCAAATCATCTATCCAATCTTTGCACCAATAATGAAGTCAAATATAAGGCTCTAATTATTAATATGGAGTTAGTCGTTACTCTAATCATCCAGAACCTCAACATCTTTAGGGATTATCAACTAGTGATCAATCAAATCACTAGGTCCTATAAGGTTATAGAGTTCCATCACTACCATAAGTACACTATGGGTTGTTGGCCCAAATGTTACCATTTATAAGATTCCTTGAGGAGAGAACATCGTATGCTTTTAAACCAAGGAGTTGGCATGTCGGAGGATGAGTCTACATCAATAAAGGTCCAAAATAGACAAGCCTTATCCCTTATTGATATTAAACTCATCAAAAAGTACTCTCTTGAAGGAGAGGTTGCCATTGCCAAGAAGTATGGGGAGTTAAATTAGAGGCAACCATTCATAGATTACCTAAATAAAGGCAAACAACCTCAAGAAAAGTCCCAAGCCCATCAGATGAAGTAAAAAGCACTTTCCTATGATCTTATGGATGGTGTCTTGTACCGTCAGTCTTTCGATCATATGTGGTTACATTTTTTATATAAGCACGAATCCCATAAGATCATGACCGAGGTACACTCAGCATTATGTGGAGCCAACCAATCCAGTCTGAAGATGAAAGCCAAGATCAAGAGACTAGGATACTTCTAGCCATCAATGATCAAAAGATTGCATGGATATGGCTAGCGATGCCACTAATGTCAAAATATGTGTGGTCTACACAAACCACCCAACATTCTATATTGGATGTTAGGGGTACATGATAGATCCTCCTTCCTTCAAGGGTCAATTCATCTTATTTACTTCTTTTGGGCAAAGGTGATTATTACTCGAGAGGTCATAACAACGCTATAGTTTTTTAGGAACCATATCGTATATAGGTTCAAAGTTTCTTGATGAATGATATCTGATATTGGTACTGCATTCAAGAGCAACGAGATCGATAACTTTGCTTAGAGGCATAGCATGGATTGGAGATATTCTACCATTAACTATCTGAGGGAAAATGGCTTAGTAGGAACCTTCAATAAAACTCTAATCCAAATACTAAAGAAGACACTCAACAACAACCAGAGAAAGTGGCATGAGCAGTTAGCTGAAGCCTTGTGGGCCTACCACATCACATATAGAACTCCAACTCATGTACTCCTTTCACCTTAGTGTATGGGTCCAAAGCCATTCTACTATTAGAAGTCCAACTCCCATCACTAAGGATAGTTGCGTAGCAAGATCACACTAGAGCATAATGCCAAGTTACAGTTAGAAGAGCTTGAAGGTTTGGAGAAGAGATGTCTACAGGCATGCCAAAATCTCGAGTTGTACAAAGCTAAAATGATTCAAGCTCACAACAAGTTAGTCCATCATAGAGCTTTTCAAGTAGGAGAGCATAATTTACTTATAAGGAGACCGATTATTGCTCATCATAAGATGGGAGGCAAGGTTGAACCCACTTGGGAAGGCCCTTTTTTCCTTAGAGAAGGCCTACCAAGGAAGATCTTATCGACTTATTAATCATAAGGAGAGCACCCAATCAATGGGCTCTACTTAAGGAAATATGATAAATCATGTTTGAAATTTCTATTTTGAATTCAATCTTTTCCATGGTGAAAGTATTCTTATTTGAGAATCTGCCATAATGTGTTTATGGTAGGTGTAAGGAACCTGAGTGGCGTCCTATCCTTCATTGAAACAACATAAACACAAACTACACATAAACATATAATACAAACTCATATCTTTTATCTTGGGCTACTTTGAGTTGAGATAATGCCCCCAATGACACTCACTCAGTAGCTACTCTCGGTTGGCCTAATGTACTACCCTGCTAGTGTGTCACCCTAGTGGTCTTCTTTCTTTGGAGGATGTAAGTTTGCTATGCTTTCTTTCCTTGGCCACTTTACACACAGTGCCTTGTTTGTTAGTTTAGTAGGCCTTCTTGTATGGGTAAGTTATATGTTGGCTTTGTTTAAGAAGATGTGAGTGCATGCTTTCTTCTTAGATTAGCCTTCATGCATTGGGTGAGTATATTTGAGGTTTAGGATAAGTCCCCTAAGGCTCCTTCCCTTGACTTCAAGTGGGTCTATCATTCCTTGGAGCTCCTGCAGTACTCTAGGTTAGATAGCATATGTCCCTGATGACGACTATCCATGATCTTGGAAAGTTGTAAGCCTACATGCTTTCTTTCCAGATTGATCATTGCACACCGACAGGCACCTTAAGCTGGTTGGTTCACTATGCTGATGGATACACCTTAGGTTGGTTGGTTCTCACACCTTGGATACACCACTCATGGAAAATGTAAGTCTGCTATGCTTTCCCCTTAAGTTGGCTATCGTACACCTATAGGCTTTCCTTTTTAGAGCTAGGATAACAGTAGTAGCACCTCCCTATGGGCACTATATTTGGATCATCCCTTTGCAACCCCATTTAGACACTAGGTTACTATCAATTGGACGGTTCCCCTTTCTAGTAACCACCCTACAGTTGTAGAATATGTCATGTCTAGATTCTCCCTTGGTAAATTTGATAGGTCAAGGTGACATACCCCTTCTGTGGTCCATGCTAGGGTCGGCCAAACATATAAACAAAATTTATATTCACTTATGGATTAGGAGGACTCCCTAGTAGTATTTTTTTTGCAAGCATCATATCTTTAGGGTAGTGTCTCCCTTTAGTAATAACTTGACTACTCTTAAGTTGATATAAGTCCCAGCATTCAAAGTCCTAAGTCGGGTTTATTTGTTACTGTGGTCACGATTGGGTGTTCCCTTTTAGAAGATGTAAGTTATGCCTTCTTCCTTGCGTATTGCACCAAAAGGCAACCCCTTAGTTGGCTCTACTCCTAACTATTCCTTTAGATTTGTAAATCGAGATAGGACAAGTCGATATAATTCTCGGTAGGTTCATCACACATACATGGTCCATAAATTAAATCTATCAAATTTTATCGCTCAAATCCCAATGGATATGCCCTCAATTCAAAATCTAAACCAAATAAACCATATCAAATCACATGAAATTAAGATAAAATTAATCCTTACTACTTTTGAATTGACATAAGTCCCCAGCAGCATTCACTTAGTAGTCTCCCTAATCAGGTTCAATTTGTTGTGCATCCAATAGGTCACCCCAGTGGTTGTTCCTTGCTTTGGAAGATGTATGTCTGATATGCCTTCTTCATAGCACACTAACATGGTCCATACATTAACTCAAATTATATTAAACTCGATTTGATTTTCTCGAGTGGAGTTAAATTACACCCTTCTCACTAGTGGAGCCCCAAATCATATATAAACAAGTCAAACAAACAAATCAAATTCAAAACTAACCTCCCATGGTGGAGCCAAATAAAAATAACTCCTATAGTAGAATCTAAATCATAGAAATCCAACCAAACTCTTGTTAGATCCCCAAACAAATCTATGAAATTAAACATAAATCCGATCTCGTGGATAGCTTGAACGCTTCCCTAGGAAGGTTCATATACTCGATCCCAGTGGAATCGAGCCCATATCTCTAGATGTGCCTCCACATCAATTAAAACAAAACAAATTAAAGTTGATTCAATCTTAATCCCACCTGGATTATAGATTCTTATCCCAATGGATCTTCTTTCCAATCATATAATGAAATCAAATTCAAACCTTATCCCTAGATTTTCTTCTTATGCCCTTGACATAGACTACTCACATGTCATGTCCAATGAATGTGTGATGCACTAGAAGATCTCCCTCCACGTCCTTAACATGGAATTCTCATCAAATCTTATTTCTTCTCTTATGCACACCTTTAATACTTCAACCAAAAGCCTAATAATGTATTCATTCAAATTACATCATCTTAACATTGTTATCAACATTTTATGTTTTATGATGGTGAAAGCTCAAACTAACTATACAATATCATGCTAAACATATAATAGTGTGAATTAACACACTATATTATATTATAATATATGATTTTATATTATAATTTGCTATAATATAATTCATTGTCTAACATTACACCTCATTAGAATCACTTAAAAGGAGCAAATAATAAGATTTTCTCAAAATATGAATAATGTTCATTTTAGATGTAAAATTTTTATTTTTTAATTAGAAATGGGACAAAATAGCATAATTTTGGTGTTGCTTCTTGGTGTGTTCCATCAATTTGGCCAAATTCTTCCATCTCAACCTTCAAATTAACATTTTTATGAGTTTTGACCCAATGTATTATAACAAAAGTAAAACATATTAAATTGTACAATAACATTTAGTAACACACCACCACATTCATATATATATGTGATGTTATATTGTTATGTACATTATATTTTAATATGCTTTCATATAATATATTATCTTACATTACACCTTAAAATGAATCACTTTAAAAAAAATTTATAAAATTTGGTTGAAAAATGAACATTTATTTTGGTAAAATTCCATTCTTTTGATTAAATGACACACCATTGCACACCCCAATGATGTTCCTAAAGCTTACCTTAAATTTGGTCAAATCCCATCATCATCATAAATCAATATTTTTTATGGATTTACAAACTCTACTACATCATACTAGAACAAACTAAAATATGCTAAATAATAAGTAGTAATACACAATAGTATGCTATAATGCATGATGCTACACTATGTTATAGCATCCTATATTATATATATATTATATTATATTATTATATTATATTATATTATATTGCATATCACATCACAAGGGATTTCTTAAGATAAAAATCATAAAATTAATCTATAAAAAACTATATATTTTTATAACTTAAATATTTTAAATTGAAATATTATATTATGATGACATGCTCTATTATGAATTTGGACAAATTCCACCATTTTAAAGTCTAAATCAACATTTTTATAAATAATGCTAATGTAGGCTTGATGATTGTAAAATACTAAAAGATTTAAAATGCTGAGAATAATATATTATGATATATGTTGTTATACTATACAACATATAATATTTATTTTGAACATAAAATCTTACTTTTTTAGACTACAAGTGTACCTTTTTTTTACTACACTAATTCCACTTTAAATTTAACAAATCTCATCATCTTATTTATTAAATCAATATTTTTAAGATTTATATTAATATATATAGGGCATAATATCATAATATACTAAAACATTTTAAACATCTTATAACATCTAAAAACACATCTACATGCTCAAATATATGATGCTTTATACTATATATGGTATTATAATATGATTTAGGTATTCAAATATCTAAAAGTCAAGGGAAAGTCTTGAAGACATTTTCTTTAGTAACTATGTTAGGATTAGGTCATTCTTTAGATGCTCCATATGACATCTTTATTCATTTTAGTGTTTAGGGTTTAGGGTTAGCTTATAGTTTAGGGTTAGTTTAGGGTTTAGGGTTTAGGGTTAGCTTAGGGTTTATGGTTAGTTTAAGGTTTAAGGTTTAGGTTTGGGGTTTTAGGGTTTAGGTTTAGGTTTAGGGTTTATAGTTTAGGGTTTTAGGTTTATGGTTTAGGTTTAGGATTTAGGGTTTTAGGTTTAGGGTTTAGGGTTTAGGGTTTAGGGTTTAGTTTAGGTTTAGTTTTAGTTTAGGTTTAGGGTTTAGGGTTTTTAGAGTTTAAGGTTTTTTAATAGAACAAATTCATATTCAACATTTCTTCTTTTTTGATTTCATCGCACAAGTTTTCTAAGACACAATGACATAGATAAAATGAGCACGATAGAGCAAAACCCTAGATAAGTAGAACCATCTCTAGACATAGTTTCTATGTAGATCAAATAGGATGTTCTTGGTTTCTCTAGTTTCAGAACCACCCCACCTCTCAGTGGATCACGCCATCATATCATCTCTCCACCACCATGGCTATAACCTCTCCTCCTCCCACCTCATAACTACCACTACCCACCACCTCCATATCCACCCACCTAAATTCCCCACCACCACTACGATAACTGCCTCACCTTCACCTCCATTCGGATCTAGGCGAGCTAGTTAGTGATGTTCTTGCCATCAAGGTTCTACCCATTCTTAGGGTTTAGGGTTAGTTTAGGGTTTAGGGTTAGTTCAAGGTTTAGAGGCGGGGTTTAGGGTTGAAAGTATAGCATTTTTTTGGGAAAAAGAAGAAATTTTATTACCAAAAGAAAAGGATACAATGATTTAAGGATAAAACTCAAAGACTACAAGAGGACCTAAAGTTAAAATCCTTGATTAATATACAAAAGATAGCAAAAAGCAAAAGGAAGAACTAAAAAAAAGAACAACAACAACACAAAATCCATCGAGACCAAGAACAAGAAGGAAACCTATAAGAAAAATACTAAAGTAGAGATAATAAAGAAAATAAACAAAGATAAATAGAAAGGAAAGAAAATCAAAAAAAAAGCTCAGTCAAATTAGAAGGCAACAAAATTTATGAGTGAAAACTCTAAGGAGGGTTATAGTCAAATACTACTACCAACCAACAAAAAGACTTAACATCTAGCCATCATAATCAATGAACCTCACAAAGGCACGACACACAATAACCGTGATCTAGAACCACCAAAAGGAAAGAAATAATAATAAGAACCAAGCCAAAGGGGACAATAGTAGAAAAAGGCCAACAAAGAAAAATCAAGCCCGACACAACCATCCAACCACCCAAGAGTAGCAAGAATAATAAAAGTCAGAACCAAAGAGGAAATATAAAAAAAAAGGGGAAGAAGGAAGCAAACCACAAGCTCACAAACTCTAACCAGACTAAAGCAACCATAATAGGCCACAGCAGCCACAAAAAAAAGAAATAACAAGGAAACTAAAGCCACAATGGAAAGTAGCAGCCATACCCAAAACCAAATCAACCCAACCAACTAAAAGGAAATAGAAGGAAGAGAAGCACAACCAACATCTCATCTAGAGAGGGCAAAGTCCAGCTCATGGATACCAACCACAAGACACCAAAGAAAATAAACCAACCAACCAAAAACTAACAAATAAGCCCACAAGATATACCACATTAAAAGTAGGAGTAGCAAATGACAACAGCTGGACAACCAAAATAGCAGAAGCCAGCATTCTAACTGATAAAATACAAGAAAAATACAAGAATAGGAGGCAATAATAATCAGACAAACCAAAACCGGAACCTCCCAAGAAACCCAGAAAACCAATAAAAGAAAAAAAGAAAAAAAAAGAAGAAAATTTAAGAAAATCTAACATAAAGGCAAACTAGATTTATCTAAATTAGACAGCCCCCTTAATTGCTTAAGAATATTTATATCGGTGAACAAAGTAAAATTAGAGAAATTACACCCCAAATCAGCTAAGTAATCCGTACAAGCATTACCTTCTCTTAAACTATAAGTACTTTTTTAAAAAAAATTTTACAGATAATATTTTTAATATTTCTAATTAAATAAGAAAGCTCAGCATTACCCTTATGGTTAGAATTGATCATAGCAAAAACCATCTCACCATCAGATTCCAACCAAATAGTATGAAAATTTCTATCAAACAAAGCTTAAGAGCATGACAAACAATCAATTTCAGCAAAAATAATAAAATTAGTAGAGAGGGGTGAAAAAAAGATAATATTCCCAAGATTATTCTAAAATACAACCACAACCGACTTGTTATGTGCAATAGAGCCATCATAACATTTATACAATTAAAGGACAATAATTAAAGGAACCAATGAATAATTAAAAGGCTTAACATTTTACAATAATTAAAAACAATTTAGAGGCAACAAACTTGCAACCTCTAAAATTAGTACCACTAAGAAGACCTTATGTAAAGAAAAATCTTTTCTTTAGTCTAGCAATAATCCTCTTATGATTCATAGGAACATTATGATATTTAGCATCATTTTTGTAAACCAAATCAAAGTAACAGCCATCATAATTTTGATATTTCTTTTAACAGTATTAAGAAAATAAGATTCAAGAAGTTGCATTAAAGTTAAATTACCATTAAAATAATTTAACTTAAATAAATCCTCATACCAACCCCAAACTTTAGAGGCAATAGCACCATTAACAAAAACATGACTAACATTCTCAATATGAAAGCAACACATGCATTTAGAGGGTAGATAAAAACATTTGTCCAAAACTAAAGAGTCAACAACAATATAATTCCTTAAAATTCTCCACACAAGAATAGAATAAGAAGTAAGAATAATATTATTCCAAATTTTAAGGAAAATAAGAGAAGAGGATTTTTTTAACTCTAATATGGCCAAGTATCTTTAAAGAAAATTCTCCATTACTAGAAATTTTGAAAAAATTTAAAGAAATACCATCAATAGAATATTGATGATGTTATTATTGAAATCATGAATCAAATCATTAAAAGAGAAATTCCAATCACCATTATAAATAAAATGACTAACTTTCAAAAAGAAGTAGAGTGAGTATTAAGCAAAGAATCAATGGAAAAGTCTCCCATCAGGTTATCTTGCCAAAAGAAAGAAGAACCATTATTAATACCCCAAAATGAGAGGTTTCTTTCCATTTAATATCAGATTTCCAAACAATAGACTCACCATGTTTATAATTGCAAATTAAAGGATGCTTACCTTTGCAATATTTAAAATTCATGAATTTAAAGACTTTCATTTTCTAAAATTCCACCAAAGTTTATAAGAAAAAATATTGGTGGAATCTATCAAAGATCTACACCCAATACCACATTCATAAATAGTACCACACATATTAGACCAAGAAGTCTAATGAAGCCTTTTGGCCGAATTCCTATAGCCTCAAAAAAACTTATTAAAAATTCTTTCAATCAGGATAAGAATAAGAGAATTAGGAATAATATTAAGCAACAAGTAAAAAGGAAGAGACTAAAGAATACTTTTAATAACAATTAATCTACCATCAAAGGATAAGAAATGAAATTCAAGGGTAGAAATTTTATTTTGAATATTATGGATTACCTCATCAAAAAGATGGGATCTCTTTTGACCATAATATAAAGGAGAACCTAAATATTTAATAGGAAGATTTTGATGAAAAACTAGTAATATCCTTAATTTTATTAATTCTTTGAATAGAAATACGTGATAAAAACAACTTTTATTATTAGTAATCACAAGGCCACTTTCCTTTTAAAATTTATTTAAAAAACTCTAAAGGCTTTTAACATAATTTAACAAGCCATTACAAAATATTATGAAATATTCAACAAAACTTAAGTGAGAGATAGCCAAACAACAAGATTCCTCAAATACATACTAGAATTCTTCTAAAAAAAGATTAAGCCAATGAGACAAATATTCAATCACAATAATAAAAAGCGAAGGAGAAAGAGGGTCACCTTGCCTTATACCTTGTGAGGAATTAAAGAAGTCAAACTTTTCACCATTGAAAACTAATGAAAACTAGACATTTCTAATTATATTATTAACCAAAGAAATAAAATGATTAGAGAAACTAAATAAAGTAAGAATGCTATTAAGAAAATCCCAAGAAATGTTATCATAAGCTTTGGTGATGTCAAGCTTAAGAGTAAATTCCACCTCTAGTTTTAACATTCAAATCATGAATCAATTCTTGAGTAAGCAAGATGTTATCTAGAATAGTTCTACCAAAAGCTAGTTTGATTAGAGAGATAATCTTAGGAAGAAACTTAATAAGCATATTAGTCAAAATTTTAGAAATCAATTTATTAAAAAAAAGTACAAAGACTAATAAGTCGAAAGTCATTCCAAAAGTCACGATTATCTTTCTTAAGAATAAGAAAAATAGAAGTGCTAGTAAAATATTTAGGAATATAATTCCCTTGAAAAAAATCCTTAACAACATTAACAAGGTTAGCTTTAAAAATAAACCAAGCTTTTTGAAAGAATAAAGTAGTGTAACCATCCATCCCACATCATTCATACCATTATGAATATTAAAATTTCTTCATCAAGGAGGAGCAACCAAGCACTCATTATCCTTTGTAGACATAATAGAAGGAATGATAGAAGGATTAGATAAATGCTCAAGTTGATAATTTTTATTTAAAATATTTTTAACGAAACTAAGAGCAAAAGAGACTATATCCCCTTTTTTAAGCCAAGAACCATCCAAATTCTTGATTTTATGAATGACCAAGAACACACACCTTTTCATTACCAAAGCATGAAATATTTAGTGTTTCTTTCCCCTCAAAAAAATGCTTAGAAATTTTTTTGTCTCAATATGTCTCCTCCATATCTAAAACTTAATGAGATTATCTTTAGCTTGACAAGGTTAAAAAAAGAAGAATCATAATAACCAGTTCTTCCAAATCTTTCACCCTTTGTTCCATATTTTGATATTATCAAAATATTTTAAAGTAGTTTTATTCCACCAAGTGATAATATGCTTAAGCCTTTTAAGCTTAAGCCAAAATCTCATTATACCAAATCCAGAATCATTAGAAGAAAGAGGAGCACACCAATCATAAGCAATAACAACAAGAAATCTTTTATCTTTTAAGCATATATTTTGAAAATAAAAGTTTTTAATGACATTATTGTTATGAACAACATCCTTAATAGAAATCAAAAGAGGAGCATGATCCAAGAGAGTTCTACTAAGTTGCTCCACCAAAGTTAATGGCCAACGGTTTAACCAATAATTATTAAATAAGGCACAATTAGTTTAGTTAGGGTTTAGGTTTATTAGTTTATTAGTTTTAGGGGGCTTTAGGGTTTGGTTTAGCTTATTTTATTAGTTAAATTTAGGTTCAGGTTTATATTTTTAGTTTAGTTTAGTTTGTTTAATTTTAGTGTTTAGGGTTTAGTTTAGTTTTGTTATTAGGTTTAGTTAGTTAGGTTTAGTTTAGTTAGTTATTAGTTTATTAGTTTAGTTATTAGTTTATTAGTTTAGTTGGTTTTAATTAAGTTTAGGGTTTAGGGTTTAGTTAGTTTAATTAGGTTTTATTTAGTTTAGTTAGTTTTGTTTATTTAGGTTTTAGTTTAGTTATTTAGTTAATTTAGTTTTTTTTATTAGTTTAGTTAGTTTATTTATTAGTTTAGTTAGTTTAGTTAGTTTTTAGTTTATTAGTTAGGTTAAGTTTAATTAGTTATTAATTTAGGGTTTAGGTTTAATTTAGTTATTTTTAGGTTTAGTTACTAGTTTAGTTATTAGCTAATTATTTTTAGTTTAGTTAGTTTTATTACTTTAGTTTATTTTAGGTTTAGTTTTTAGTTATTATAGTTTATTAGGTTAGTTTAGGGTTTAGGTTTTATTTAGTTAGTTATTAGTTAGTTAGTTTAGTTTTAGTTTTAGTTTGAATTTATTTAGTTTTAGTTATTAGTAGTTTGTTATTAGTTATTAGTTTAGGGTTTAGGTTTAGGTTTAGTTTAGTTTTTAGGGTTTAGGGTTTTAGTTTAGTTTAGGTTTAGGGTTTAGGGTTTAGGTTTAGATTAGTTTAGGTTTTAGGTTTAGTTTAAGTTTAGTTTGTTATAGGGTTTAGGTTAGTTATTATTAGTTTTAGTTTAGTTATTAGTTTATATTTTATTAGGGGGTTTAGGGTTTAGGGTTTAAGTTATTAGTTAGTTAGTTTTATTAGTTTTTAGTTTAGGGTTTAGGTTTAGTTTTTAGTTTAGTTATTATTTTTAATTAGTTTAGCTGTAATTAGTTTGTTTTAGTTTGTTAGTTAGCTAATTAATTTATGGATTAGGATTTAGGGTTTAGGTTTAGGTATAGATTATTAGTTAGTTTTAGTTAGTTAGGTTTATTCGTTAGTTTAGTTAGTTTAGTTAGTTTAGGTTTAGTTATTAGTTTGTTTATTTAGTTTATTAATTATTAGTTTAGTATATTAGTTTAGTTTTAGTTTTAGTTAGTTATTTTTAGTTATTAGTTTGGTTATTAGTTTTAGTTAGTTAATTAGTTATTAGTTTAGGTTTAGGGTTTAGGTTTAGTTTAGTTTATTAGTTTTAGTTAGGTTTAGAGTTTAGGGTTTTAGTTTAGTTAGTTTTAGTTAGTTTAGGGTTTAGGATTTAGGTTTAGTTATTATTAGTTTACTTTTAACTTAGGTTAGTTAGTTAGGTTGGTTAGTTTAGTTTTAGTTATTATTTAGTTAGTTTTAATTATTAGTTAGTTGTATTAGTTTTATTAGTTTTAGTTAGTTTTATTAGTTATTTAGTTTAGTTATTTAGGTTTTAGTTTTATTAGGTTTAGTTTTTTATTTAGTTTATTTAGTTAGTTATTAGTTCTTAATTTAGGGTTTATAGTTAGGTGATAGAGTTTTAGAGGATTAGTTAATGTTTTTAAAATTATAGAGGTAGTGAGCATGGTTTGATGTGATTAGAAGTTTTTAGTTTGGTTTATTTAGATTTTAGTTTACATTTTAGTTTGATAGAAGCATAGAAAGTAAGGAGGATTATTGATATTTATTGATTTTGTTTTAGGAGTTTAGAATTTGGTTTATATTAGTTTGATATTTAGTTGTTATTGTGTAGGATTTATTTTATTTAGTTGGATTTAGGATTTTAGTTATTTTTACTTTAGTTATGGATGTTTTATTGGTTTAGTAGATGTTAGTGATTTTATTAGTTTTTAGACTAGAGTTACTTGAATTATGGAGGTTTAGTTAGTTTTATTTAGTAGATTAGTTTATGGAGTGTAATTTTAGTTTTAGTTAGTTTAGTTTGTTACATTAGGTGATAGTCATTAATAGAGTTTTATTAGTTTATTGTTTATGATGGTTAGATAGTAGTAGTTAGTTATGGTTAGTGGAGGAATATTTTATTAGTTATTAGTATTAGTTATGACTTATTAGTTTTAGGGTAGACTAGTTAAGTTTAGATGAGGTTTAGTGGATAGTTTTACTTTAGTTTTAGGTATTTTAGGAGTTAGTTAGTTTAGAGATTAGGGAGAGTGGATTGTTTAGGTATTAGTTTTTGTTAGGAGAGTAGATGCATTAGTTTGTTTATGTTAGGTAGAGTTAGATTTGGTTAGATGTATAGATTTTATAGTTTTAGTTTTTAGTTTTGGAAAGGTTATTAAGTTTATAGTAGGATTAGTTGTTGTTATTGTATTAGTTTAGTTCTTAATTTAGGGTTTAGGGTTTAGTTTTTAGTTTTTTTTATAGATTAGTTTTTAGTTTTTTAATTTAGGTTTAGTTATGTTTTAGTTTGATTAGTTTAATTTTAGTTAATTATTTGGTTTATTAGTTGATAGTTAGTTTAATTTAGTTTAGTTAGTTTATTTATTTGGTTAGTTTAGTTTTAGTTTAGGTTTAGTTTTAGTTTTTTTTTTTTTTTTTATTATTAGTTTAGTTTAATTTGGGGTTTAGGGTTTAGGTTTTAGTTTAGGTTTAGATTTATTTGGTTATTTTAGTTTTTGGTTATTAGTTTAGGTTTTATTATTAGTTTATTGGTTTAGTTTATTTAGTTATTGTTTTAGTTAGTTAGTTTAGGGTTTAGGTTTAGTTATTTTAGTTTAGTTTATTAGTTTTTAGTTTAGTTGGTTTATTTTATTAGTTTTTTAGTTTTGGTTTAGTTTAGTTATTAATTTATTAGTTTAAGTTTTTAATTAGTTAGTTATTATTTTAGCTTTAATTTTAGTCTAATTAATTTTAGTTAATTTAGTTTATTAGGTTTAGGTTTACTTAGCTTAGTTTTTATTTCTGGTTTAGTTATTAGTTTTAGTTTTATTAATTTATTAGTTTAGTTTGATTTAGTTTTATTAGTTATTATTAGTTAGTTTAGTTATTAGTTAGTTTAGGGCTTAGTTTAGTTTGGGCTTAGTTTAGTTATTAGTTAGTTTAGTTTTAGTTTTTATTTAGTTAGTTTAGGTTTAGTTAGTTAGTTTTTTATTAGTTATTAATTTAGTTTAGTTTATTTATTAGTTTAGGTTTAGGTTTTAGGTTTTTTTAGTTATTAGTTTAGTTATTGGTTTATTAGGTTTATTAGTTTAGATTTTTGGTTATTTTTTATTAGTTTATAGTTTAGTTTTATTTTAGTTTTATTTTTAGTTTTAGTTAATTGGTTTTAGTTAATTAATTTAGTAGTTTAGTTAGTTTAATTTAGTTTTAGTTTTTGTTATTATTAGGTTTTAGTTATTATTGTTTAGTTAGTTAGTTAGTTTTATTAGTTTATTAGTTTAGGTTGTTATTAGTTTAGTTTATAGTTTAGTTATTATTAGTTTTGGTTAGTTTAGTTTAATTATTTTTTGGTTTAGGTTTGGGGTTTGGGTTTTTTTAGTTTAGATATTTATTAGTTTAGTTAGTTTAGTTATTAGTTTAGTTAGGTTTTAGTTTATAGTTTTTTATTTAGTTTAGTTTATTTTTAGTTTAGTTAGGTTTAGTTTAGGTTTGTTTTAGTTAGTTTAGTTTAGGTTTAGTTTTAGGTTTAGGGTTTAGGGTTTTAGTTATTAGTTTAGTTTAGTTAGTTAGTTTAGTTTATTGGTTTTATTATTTGGTTTAGTTTTATTAGTTAGTTAGGTTTAGTTTTTTTAGTTTAGTTAGTTTAGTTAGTTTTTTTAGTTTTTAATTAGCTTTTAGTTAGTTTAGTTTGCTTTTGGTTATTAGTTATTAGTTTTAGTTTTTAGTTTAGTTTTAGGTTTAGTTTAGGTTTAGTTTGGTTATTAATTTAAATTTATTATTTATAGTTTTGTTTTAGGTTTAGTTTTATTAGGTTTATTGGTTATTAGTTTATTAGTTTATTATTTATTTAGTTTAGTTTAATTTATATTTGTTTAGTTATTAGTTTATTAGTTATTTGTTTTATTATTAGTTTAGTTTTATTTTTTTTAGTTTAATTTTTATTTAGGTTTTAGGGTTAGGTTTAGTTATTAGTTTTTAGGTTTTAGGTTTAGTTTGTTTAGTAGTTATTAGTTTAGTTTATTTTTTAATTTTAGTTAGTTTAGTTAGTTTAGTTTTAGTTTTAGTTTAGTTAATTAGTTTTATTAGTTTAGTTAGTTTATTAGTTTATTAGTTTAGTTTAGTTAGGTTATTAGTTTTATTTATTAGTATTTAGTTTAGGTTTTAGGGGTTTTAGGGTTTAAGTTTAGTTTAGTTTTTAGTTAATTAACTAGTTTAGATTTTAGTTTAGTTTAGTTTGTTAAGTTTTAGGTATAATTTAGTTTAGTTTAGGTTTTCATTTAAGTTTAGGTTTAGGTTTAGATAAGTTCTTTGTTAGTTATTAGTTTAGGTTTTAGAGGGGTTTAGGTTTAGGTTTAGGTTTAGGTTTATTAGTTTTAGTTATTAGTTTTAAGGTTTATTATTAGTTTTATTAGTTATTTTCATTTATTAGTTTTATTTAGTTAGTTATTTTATTAGTTTTATTATTAGTTTAGTTTTAGTTTAGTTAATTAGTTTAGGTTTGGTTTTTTAGTTTTAGTTGGTTTAGTTTTAGTTTAGTTTAGTTTAGTTTAGTTTAGTTTAGTTTAGTTTTTTGGTTTAGTTTTTTTAGGTTTAGGTTTAGCATTTATGGTTTAGGTTAGTTTTATTGTTTGTGGTTTTTTAGTTTTATAGTTTTATTTTTTATTATTTTAGTTTAGGTTTTAATTTATTAGTTTATTAGTTTAGTTAGTTTAGTTTTAGTTTTTAGTTTAGTTTAGTTATTAGCTTAGGTTTTAGTTTATTAGTTTTGGTTTTTTATTTGTTTATTAGTTTAGTTTTTGTTTAGTTTAGGTTTAGGTTTATGGTTTAGTTTGGGGTTTTAGGTTTAGATTTAGGTTTAGTTTTTTATTTTTTTGGTTTTAGTTTAGGTTATTAGTTTAGTTATTATTAGATTTATTTTAGTTTAGTTATTAATTTATTGGTTTAGTTTAGTTTAGTTTAGTGTTTAGTTTTATTAGTTTATTAGTTAGTTTATTAGTTATTATTAGTTATTAGTTTATTATTTTTTAGTTTAGGTTTATTTATTTAGTTTAATTTTAGTTTAGTTATTAAGTTTAGGTTTAGGTTTAGTTTAGTTTTTTATTTAGTTTTAGTTTTTTAATTTTAGGGTTTAGGGTTTTTAGTTTAGTTGGGTTTAGTTTAGTTTAGTTAGCTTTTATTACTTTAGTTATTAGTTAGTTTAGTTAGTTTAATTTTTAATTTAGGTTTAGGAGTTTAGGTTTTAGTTTAGTTTTATTAGTTTAAGGTTTAGGTTTAGGTTTTAGTTTTATATTATTTAGTTTTATTTAGTTAGTTTAGTTTTAGTTTTTTTGTTTAGTTTAGGTTTATAGTTTTAGTTTAGGGTTGCGTAGTTTTAGTTTAGTTTAGTTTAGAGGGTTTAGTTTTTAGTTTAGTTTGGTTTAGTTGAATTTATTAGTTATTTAGTTAGTTTTAGTTATTATGATTTAGTTTAGTTTAGGTTTAGGTTTATTATTTTAGTTAGTGTTTTAGTTTTTAGTTTTTTAATTTTAGTTTTAGTTTTAGTTTAATTATTAATTATTATTAGTTTTAGTTAGTTTTAGTTTGGTTTAGGTTTAGGTTTATTAGTTAGTTAGTTTAGGTTTTAGGTTTAGTTTAAATTTTTTTAGTTTAAGTTTAGTTTAGGTTTAGGTTTTAGGTTTTATTTAGTTAATTAGGTTTAGTTTATTTAGTTTTAGTTTAGTTTTAGGTTTTAGTTTTAGTTTAGGTTTTTTGTTTAGTTATTAGTTTAGTTAGTTTAGTTTTAGAGTTATTAGGTTTTAGTTTAGAGTTTAAGTTTAGTTTAGTTAGGTTTAGGGTTTTAGTTTAGTTATTAATTAGTTTTGGTTTAGTTAATTTAGTTTTATTAGGTTTATGTTTAGGTTTAGTTATGAAGTTTAGGTTTATGTTTTAGGTTTTGTCAATTAGTTATTAGTTATTATCAATTAAGTTTAGTTAGTTTTACTTTATTAGTTAGTTAGTCTTATTAGTTTATTTTAATTTAGTTAGTTTTAGGTTTAATTAGTTTAATTAGTTTTATTAGTTTAGGGTTTAGGGTTTAGTTTTAGGTTTAAGGTTTAGGTTTAGGTTATTAGTTTTAGTTTAGTTATTAGTTTAGTTATTAGTTTAATTAGTTTATTTGGTTTAGTTTAGTTATTGGTTTAGTTATTAGTTTTATTATTTTAATTAGTTCATTAGGTTTAGTTTAGTTATTAGTTTAGTTTTAGTTTAGGTTTAGGGTTTAGGGTTAATGGTTTAGGTTTTAGGTTTGGGTTTTTAGTTTAGTTTAGTTTAGTTTTAGTTTAGTTTTATTATTATATTAGTTTATTAATTATGTTAGTTTTAGTTAGTTTAGTAGTTTTTTTTAGTTTAGTTAGTTAGGATTTAGTTATTAGGTTTAGGGTTTAGGTTTTAGTTATTAATTTAGTTATTTTGTTTTAGTTAGTTATTTAGTTTAGTTTAGTTTATTTATTAGTTTTATTGTTTAGTTAGTTATAGTTTAGGTTTATGGTTTTAGGGTTTAGTTTTATTAATTAGTTTATTATTAGTTTAGTTTTATTTTAGTTTAGTTTTTTATTACTTAGTTTAGTGTTTATTTTTAGTTTTAGGTTTAGGATATAGTTTAGTTTAATTTATTAGGTTTAGTTTAGTTTTAGTTTATAGTTAGTTTAGTTTAGTTTAGTTTAGTTTATTAGGTTTAGGTTTATGTTTTTTTAGTTTAGTTATTAGTTTTAGTTTTTTTAAATTTAGGTTTAGGGTTTAGTTTAGGTTTTGGATTAGTTTTAGTTATTAGTTTATTTATTAGTTTTTTATTAGTTTATTAGTTTTAGTTTTAGTTAGTTTTAGTTTTAGTTAGTTTAGTTTAGGGTTTAGTTTAGTTTAGGTTTAGTTTAGGTTTTAGTTTGGTTTAGTTAGTTTTAGTTTTTAGTTAGTTTATTTAGTTAGTTTAGGGTTATTTTTAGGGTTTAGGTTTTGTTAGTTTAGTTTAGTTAGTTTTAGTTTAATTTTATTATTGTTATTAGTTTATTAGTTTAGTTATGAGTTTTAGTTTAGTTAGTTTTATGAGTTTAGTTAGTTTTAGGGTTTAGTTTAGTTTAGGGTTTTAGGGTTTTAGTTTAGGGTTTTAGTTTAGTTTAGTTAGTTAGTTTTTTAGTTTAGTTTAGTTTAGTTTAGTTAATTTTTATTAGTTTTAGTTTAGTTTATTAGTAGTTTATTAGTTTAATTTATTTTTAGTTATTAGTTTATTAGTTTATTATATTTTAATTTAGTTATTATTTAGTTTAGTTTAGTTATTAGTTTAGTTTAGTTTAGTTTAAGTTTAGGTTTTTAGGTTTAGGTTTAAGATTATTTTTAATTTTAGTTTAGTTTAGTTTTTATTTTTAGGATTATGGTTTGTTTATTAGTTTATTAGTTTTATTAGTTTATTAGTTTTATTATGGTTTAGTTACTTTTAATTTTGTTAGTTTATTAGTTTGTTTTAGTTTAGGTTTAGTTAGGTTAATATTTATTAGTTTTGTTTAGTTTAGGTTTAGTTAGTTATTAGGTTTATTATTAGTTTAGGGTTTTAGTTTAGGTTTGGGTTAGTTATTAGTTTTAGTTTTGTCATCAGTTTTTGTTTAGTTTTATTATTTTAGCTTTTTAGTTTAGGTTTTATTTATTTATTCAGTTATTAGTTTAGGTTTTATTCGTTATTAGTTTAGTTATTAGTTATTTGTATTAGGTTGAGGGTTTAGGATTTAGGTTTAGTTTTATTTATTAGTTTAATTATTCTTAGTTTAGTTTAGTTATTAGTGTGAGTTTAGTTTAATTAGTTTAGATTTTATTAGTTAGTTTAGTTAATTTATTATTTAGTTTTAGTTAGGATTAGGGTTTAGGTTTAGGTTTTAGTTAGTTTAGTTAGTTTAATTAGTTTATTAGTTAGTTTTATTAGTTTATTAGGTTTTGGTTTAGGGTTTAGGGTTTAGGTTAGTTAGTTTATTATTAGTTTTAGTTAGTTAGTTTAGTTAGTTTAGTTTAGTTTAGTTTAATTAGTTTAGTTTAGTGGTTTTAATTAGTTTAGTAGTTTAGTTAGTTATTAGTTAGTTTTATTTTTAGTTGGTTTAGGTTTAGTTGGTTATTAATTGTTTTAGTTTTAGTTATTTAGTTTATTAGTTTTAGGTTAGTTTAGTTATTAGTTTAGTTTAGCTATTAGTTTTTGTTAGTTTAGTTTGGTTTAGTTAGTTTGGTTTTAGTTTAGTTAGTTTATTAGTTCATTAGTTGGGTTTAGGTTTTAGTTATTAGTCTATTTTAGTTTAGTTATTAGGTTTAATTTATTTATTGGTTAGTTTATGTTATAAGTTAGTTTAGTTTAATTATTAGGTTTAGGGTTTAGGGTTTTGGGTTTTTATTTAGTTTATTAATTTAGTTATTAGTTTAGGTTTAGGTTTAGGCTTTAGGTTTAGTTTGGTTTAGGGTTTAGGGTTTAGTTACAGTTAGTTAGTTAGTGTTATTTTTAGTATAGTTCAGTTAGTTCAGTTATTAGTTTTAGGTTAGTTAGTTAGTTATTATTAGGTCTAATTATTAGTTTAATTTGGTTTTAAATTAGTTATTTATTAATTTAATTGTTAGTTTAGTTAGTTAATTTATTAGTTATTAGTTTATTTAGTGGTTATTAGTTTATTTTTAGTTATTTGTTTTATTAGGTTTTATTAGTTATTAGGTTTAGGGTTTAGGGTTTAGGTTTAGTTAGTTAGTTTAAGGTTTAGGGTTTAGTTTAGTTTTCAGTTTAAGTTAGTTAGTTTATTAGTTTTTAGTTATGTTTAGTTTAGTTATTTAGATTTACTATTTTAGTTTTTATTAGTTTAAGTTTAGTTTTAGGTTTATGTTTAGGTTTAGGTTTAGTTGATAATTAGTTTTGGTTATTATTAGTTATTAGTTTAGGTTATTAGGGTTTACAATTTAGGGTTTAAGTTTAGTTAGTTTGGTTTAGGTAGTTAGTTTTAGTATGGTTAGGTTTAGGTTTAGGTTTAGGGTTTAGCATTTAGTTTAGGTTTTTGTATTTTTTATTATTTTTTTAATTTATTATTTAATTAATTTAGTTATTTAGTAGTTTTTAGTTTAGTTTATTAATTTAGTTTAATTTAGTTTTTATAGTTTAGGGTTTAGGTTTAAGTTTAGTTTTAGGTTTGAGTTTAGGTTTTATTAGTTTAGTTTAGTTTTATTAGTTTTTTAGTTTAGGTTTAGGGATTAGGTTTAGGTTTAGTTTTAGTTTAGTTTTAGTTTAGTTAGTTAGTAATTTAGGTTTAGGTTTAGGTTTAGTTTAGGTTTATTAGGTTTAGGGTTTAGGTTTTTTATTAGTTTTTCATTAGGTTTTATTTAGTTATTATTAGTTTAGTTCTTTTAGTTTAGATTTAGGTTTAGGGTTTAGGGTTTAGGGTTTATGTTAGTGTTAGATAGTTACATTAGGTTTAGTTAGTTTAATTAGTTTAGGGTTTAGTAGTAGGTTATTGGGTTTTAGTTATTAATTTAATTAGTTTATTTTAGTTTAGTTTAGTTTTATTTGGTAGTTTAGTTTTAGGTTTATTTAGGGTTTAGGTTTAGGTTTAGGGTTTAGGTTTAGTTTAGGTTTAGGGTTTAGGTTTAGGTTTAGGTTTAGGTTTAAGTTTTATAGTTTAGGTTTTAGGGTTTAGGGTTTAGTTTGTAGGTTTAGGGTTTTTTAGGGTTTATGGTTATGTTTAGGTTTAGGGTTAGTTTATTTTTAATTAAGTAAACTTTAGGTTTAGGTTTATTTTATTTATTTATTATTATTTGAGTTTATTTTATTTATTTTTTAGGTTTATTTTTATTTTATTTAGTTTATTTATTTATTTTAGTTTATTTATTTTAGTTTATATTTTTTATTTTAGTTTAATTTTTTAGGTTTAGGTTTTTTATTTATTTTATTTTATTTTATCTTTTAGGATTAGGTTTTATTTTTTAATTTAGGTTTAGGTTTAGGTTTTATTTTATTTTTTAGGTTTAGTTTTAGGTTTTATTTAGGATTTTTTTTTAGGTTTGTTTTTAATTTTGGTTTAGAGTTACTTTTAGTTTATTTTATTTTATTTAGATTAGGTTTAGGTTCAAGTTTATTTTAATTTAGGTTTAGGTTTAGGTTTTACTTATTTTAGTGTAGTTTTTTTTCTTGTAGGTTTAGGTTTATTTTATTTTGTTTATTTTATTTTTATTTCAGGTTTAAGTTTTTTTTAGGGTTTAGGTTTTATTATTTATTTATTTATTAGTTTTATTTTTAAGTTTATTTTTAGGTTTAGGATTTTATTTCTTTTTTATTTTATTTGATTTTAAGTTTATTTTATTTTTTGTATTTATTTTATTTAGGTTTTTTATTCTTAGGTTTATTTTATTTTTTTGTTTAGTTTATGTTTTTTATTTATTTTAGTTTATTTATTTTATATTTTATTTATATGTTTAGGTTTAGGTTTTGTTTACATTTTATTTTATGTTATTTTCTATTTTATTTAGGTTTAGGTTTTTTATTTATTTTATTTTTAGGCTTTATTTAGTTTAGGTTTTTAGGTTTTTATGGTTTAGGGTTTAGGGTTTTTAGTTTAGGGTTTTAGGGTTTAGGATTTAGGGTTAAGGTTTAGAGTTTAGGGTTTAGTGTTTAAACTTTAGGGTTTAGGGATTTAGGGTTTTTAGGTTTAGGGTTTTAGGTTTAGGGTTTAATTTAAGGTTTAAGTTTTAGGTTTTAGAGTTTAGTTTAGTTAGATTTAGGGTTTAGGTTTAGGGTTTAGCTTGATTTAGGTAATGGGTTTTAGTTTAGGTTTAGTGTTAGTTTTGGGTTTAGGGTTTATTAGGTTTAGGTTTTTTTTTTTTTAGGTTTTTGGTTTTAGTTTAGGTTTTAGGGTTTAGTGTTTTAGGATTTAGGGTTTAGGGTTTATGGTTAAGGTTAGGGTTTAGGGTTTAAACTTTACAGTTTAGGGTTTTGGGTTTAGGATTAGTTTAGCTTTTAGGTTATTAGTTTTATTTAGTATTTTTTTTTAATTTTTTTTTAATTTTTGTTTTTTTTTTATGTTTTAAGATTTAGAGTTAAGGGTTGTAGGTTTAGGGTTTAGGGTTTTAATTTTATGTTTATTTTTAGGTTTTATTTTTTATTTTAGATTTAGATTTATTTTTAGTTTATTTTATTTTATTTATTTTAGGGTTTTAGCTTTAGTTTATTTTAGGTTTATGTTTAGGTTTTATTTATTTTAGTTTAGTTTATTTAGTTTAGGTTTAGGTTTATTTTATTTTTTTATTTTATGTTTAGGTCTTTTTTCGTTTAGGGTTTATGTTTTATTTTTATTTATTAGGTTTTATTTTAGGTTTATTTTTTTAGGTTTAGGTTTTATTTTATTTTATTTTAGGTTTATTTTATTTTTTTATTTTATTTAGTTTTATTTTATTTAGGTTTTTATTTTTTGGTTTATTTTATTTTTTAGTTTTAGGTTTTTTTATTTATTTAATTTTAGCATAATTTTTATTCATTATTTTATTTTATTTTTTTTAGATTTAGGTTTAATTTAAGTTTTTTTATATTTTATTTTATTTAGTTTAGTTATTTATTTATTTTATTTTTAGGTTTTATTTAGTTTCGATTTAGCTTTTTAATTTTTAGGGTTTAGGGTTTAGTGTTTAGGGTTTGTCGTTTAGTGTTTAGGGTTTAGGGTTGTAGGTTTTAGGGTTTAGGATTTTAGGTTTACGGTTTTTCAGTTTTAGAGTTTAGGGTTTAGGTTTGTAGCTTTAGTGTTCACGGTTTAGGGTTTAGGGTCAGATTTATGGTTTTATTTTATTTTATTTTTTTTCTTATCTTTTTAAAATTAAGTAAACTAGTAGGTTTATGTTTATTTAGTATATCTTTTATTTATTTTAATTTATTTTATTTTTTATTATTATTTAGGTTAATTTTTATTTTATTTATTTTAGTTAATTTATTTTAGGTTTACTAATTTTAGTTTAGGTTTTATTTTATTTTTTTTTACATTTAGGTTTAGATTTAGGTTTAGGTTTTTATTTAGTTTAGGTTTATTTTATTTTTTATTTTAGGTTTTATTTATTTTTTTATTTTTTTTGTTTAGGTTTAGGTTTTATTGTTTATTTATTTTTAAAATTTTTAGGTTTAGGTTTTACTAAGTTTTATTTTATTTGATTTTAGGTTATTTTATTTTTATTTTATTTGTTAAGGTTTTTACTTATTTTATTTTAATTTAGTTTTTCTTTTTTATTTACTTTTTTTTAGGTTTATGTTTATGTTTAGGTTTAGGTTTATGTTCTATTTTAGGTTTTTATTTTATTTTATTTATTTAGTTTATTTTAGTTCAAGTTTATTTTTTATTTTATTTTAACATTTTATTTAGTTTAGGTTTAGCTTTTTACCATTTTAAGGTTTAGGGTTTCGGGTTAGTTGAGGGTTTAGTGTTTAGGGTTTATGCTTTTGGGTTTAATGTTTAGGGTTTAGGTTTAGTTTAGGTTTAGTTTAGTTTTAGGGTTTTGGGTTTTTTATGGTTTTAGGGTTTGGGGTTTAGGATTTAAGGTTTTTTTTTTAGGTTTAGGTTTAGGGTTGAGGGTTTAGGTTTTAAGTCTAGGGTTTAGGTTTTAGTTTAGGGTTTAGGATTTTTGGTTTTTTTATTGGAGAATAAATTTAGATTCAACATTTCTTCTTTTTGATTTCATCAACCAAGTAACACACCAAGGTTTTTAAGACACAATTGACATAGATAAAATGAGCATGCAGAAAATCAAAATCTAGATAACTAGCTGTCTCTCTCTTGTAAAGACACATATCCATAAGTGGCAGATCAGATGTTCTTTAGTTTCTCCATTTTAGAACCACCCCGACCTCTCGTAGACCCACATCATTATCCCTTATCTCTCAGGTCCACCACCACCCAGTATAAGCTCAGCTCTTCAATAACCACCAATGTCGACATTGCCTCCTTTATGTATCTAGGCGGTTATTGATGTTTTTCCATCAAGTTCCATTCTTAGGGTTTAGGTTTAGGTTTAGGTTAATCAAGTTTTAGGGTTTATGTTTATTTTTTAATTTATTTAGTTACTTTATGTTCACGTTTAGGGTTTGGGATTTAAGGTTTATGGTGTAGGGTTAAGGATTAGGGTTTAGGGTTTAGGGTCTAGGGTTAGGGTTTAGGGGATAGGGTATAGGGCTTAGGGTTTAGGGTTTAGGATTTAGGGTTTTTTAAGGTTTAGGATTTGAGGTTTAGGGTTTAGGGTTTATGGTTGTAGGTTTAGTATTTATGGTTATTTTTAGGGTTTAGGGTTTTAAAAAAAATATTTAAGTAAATTGGTAGGTTTAGGTTTATTTAGTTTATTTAGTTTATTTATTATTTATATTAGTTTATTTTAATTTTAATGTTTATTCAGATTAGTTTATTTGTGTTAAGTTTATTTATTTTAGTTTATTTTTTAGGTTTAGGTTTATGTTTACTTTTTAGTTTAGTTTTATTTTTAATTTATATTTTAGGTAGATTTTAGTTTTTTTTTTAGGTTTAGTTTAGGTTTTTATTTTATTATTTTAGGTTTAGGTTTTAGGTTTTTATTTTAGGTTTATTTTTATATTTTTTTAGTTTAGGTTTAAGTTTATTTTTAGTTTATTTTATTTTATTTAGGGTTTAGGTTTAGTTTATTTTAGGTTTAGATTTAGGTTTTATTTATTTTAGTTTAGGTTTAGGTTTATTTTATTTTTATTTTAGGTTTAGGTTTTTTTTAGTTTAGTTTAGGGTTTAGGTTTTATTTTTTATTTATTTTAGGTTTAATTTTTAGGTTTAGGTTTTTATTTAGTTTTTATTTTATTTTAATTTATTTTAATTTATTTTTATTTTACCTTTAGTTTTTATTTTATTTAAGTTCTTTATTTTTTTTAATTTAGTTTAGGTTTTTATTTATTTTATTTTATTTTATTTTATTTTATTTTTAGTTTTATGTTTATGTTTAGGTTTTAGCTTAGGTTTTTACTTTATTTTGCATTTTATTTAGGTTTACATTTTTTAATTATTTTATGTTTCAATTTTATTTAGTCTAAGTTTAGGGTTTTAGGTTTTTAAGGTTTAGGATATAGGGTTTAGGGTTTAGGGTTTAGGGTTTAATGTTTAAGGTTTAGGGTTTAGGGTCGTAGGATTTAGGGTTTTGAGTTTAGGGTTTAGGGTTTAAGGTTTAAGTTTTAGGGTTTTAGGGTTTAGGGTTTAGGATTTAAAGTTTAGGATTTTTTGAAGGTTTAGGGTTTAGGGTTTATAGTTTAGGTTTTAGGGTTTAGTTTTAGGTAGGGTTAGTTTTAGGGTTTAGGTTTAGGGTTTATGGATTAGAGTTTAGGTTTAAGGTTTGAGTTTAAGTTTTAGGTCTAGGGTTTGAGTTTTAGTTTAGTTTTAGGGTTTTGGTATTTTTTAATAGAGAACAAATTTCATATTTCTTCTTTTGATTTCATCAACCATGTAACACCAAGTTTTCTACAATTGACATAGACAAAAAATGCATAGAAATCAAACTTTAAGTTTAGGTTTAGTTTAGGTTTAGGTTAGGGTTTAGGGTTTTATTTAGGTTTAATTTAGGTTTAGGTTAGGTTTAGTATAGATTATAGGTTTAGGGTTTAGGTTTAGAATTTAGAGTTTCTTAGGGTTTAGGGTTTAGGGTTTAGTGCTTAGGGTTTTAGGTTCAGTGTTGTAGGTTTAGGGTTTGAGTTAGTTTTACGGTTTAGGGTTTAGGGTTTAGGGTTTAGGGTTTAGGATTTTTTAAAAAAAAATAAATAAACTAGTAGGTTTAGGTTTATTTAGTTTATTTCGTTTATTTTTATTTATATTAGTTTATTTAATTTTAATTTTATTTATGTTTATTTTTTTAATTTTTTATTTAGTTTGTTTTATTTATTTTAGGTTTATTTACTTTAGTTTAGGTTTTATTTTAGTTTATTTTTAGTTTAGGTTTATGTTTACTTTTTTTTTAGTTTTATTTTATTTTATATTTTAGGTTTAGGTTTAGTTTATATTTTAGGTTTAGGTTTTAGGTTTTTATTTTAGGTTTTTTTTTTTTTTTTTTTAGTTTAGGTTTAGGTTTACTCTTAGTTTATTTTTTTATTTAGTTTAGGGTTTAGGTTTAGGTTTAGGTTTTATTTATTTTAGTTTAGGTTTAGGTTTATTTTATCTTGTTTATTTTAGGTTTAGTTTATTTTTTTAGTTTAGGGTTTAGGTTTAATTTTTTTACTTATTTAGGTTTTATTTTTAAGTTTATTTTTAAGGATTGGGTTTTTATTTAGTTATTATTTTATTTTCTTTTAGGTTTATTTTATTTTTATTTTTGTTTATTTTTTTATTTTATTTAGGTTTTTATTTTATATTTTATTTATTAGTTTAGTTTAGGTTTTTATTTATTTTATTTTAGTTCAATTTTTTTATTATTTTAGTTTTAGGTTTAGGTTTAGGTTTTAGTTTAGGTTTTTATTTCATTTTTTATTTTATTTAGGTTTAAGTTTTTTTATTTATTTTATTTTTAGGTTTTATTTTATTTTGGTTTAGGATTTTAAGTTTTTAGGGTTTAGGGTTTAGGGTTTAAAACATAGGGTTTAGGGTTTGGAGTTTGGAGTTTAGGGTTTAGGCTTTACAGTTTAGGGTTTAGGGTTAGGGTTAGTGTTAGGGATTAGGGTTTAGGGTTTAGGTTCTAAGGTTAGTTTAAGGATTTATTATTTAGGGTTTATGTTTATAGAGGTTTAGGTTTAGTTTTGATTTAGGTTTAAGTTTAAGTTTAGGTTTTAAGATTTATGGGTTTTTTTTAGTTTAGGAGTTTAGGTTTAGTTTAGGGTTTAGGGTTTAGGGTTTAACTTTTTTTATGGTTTAGGGGTTGGGGTTTAGGGTTGTAGGTTTAGTGTTGTAGGTTTAGGGTTTAGGTTTAGGTTTATTTTATTTTCTTTATTTTATTTTTTTTTCAGGTTAAGTTTTTATTTTTAGTTTATGGTTTGGGTTTTATTTTTTATTTATATTTAGTTTTATTTAAGGTTTTATTTTAAGTTTTTTTAATTTTTATTTAACGTTTTGTTTTTATTCTATTTAGTTTTTTTATTCTTAGGTTTATTTTGTTTTTTAGTTTAGTGTTGGTTTTTATTTTTTTTGTTTTTACTTTTTTTTATTAGTTTATTTTATTTTATTTTTAGGTTGAGGTTTAGGTTTTAGTTTAGGTTTTATTTTATTTTATTTTTTATTTTATTTAGTTTAGGTTTTTTTATTTATTTTATTTTTTATTTTTATTTCATTTTAGTTTAGGCTTTTAAGTTTTTAGGGTTTAGGGTTAAGGTTTTAGGGTTAAGGTTTTAGGGTTTAGGATTTTAGGGTTTATGGTTTAGGGTTAACGCTCTAGGGTTTAGGATTTTAGGGTTTAAGGTTTAGGGTTTAGGGTTTTAGTTAGTTTTAGGGTTTAGGGTTTAGGGTTTAGGGTTTTAGGTTAGTTTAGGTTTAGGTTTGGGTTTTGGGTTTAGGTTTATAGTTTTGGGGTTTAGGGTTTAGGTTTTAGGGTTTAGAGTTAGGATTTAGGGTTTAGTGTTTGTTTAGTGTTTAGGATTTAAGGTTTAGGGTTTAGGGTTTAGGGTTTAGTTCTTTTTGGAAAATTAGAGAAATTTTATTGCCATGAAGAAAAGGTATAAAGTAAAGTCCTTAGAGCGCGTAAATCTCTAAGCTATTGCTCAAAGAGTTGCAAAAAGTCCTAAGGAGATAATCTCCCTAGCTAATACAATAGATAATGAAAGTAAGATAAAAAAAAAGCAGATCCACAAAAATAATCCTTGAAATCAGCAAACTTCCTGCTCCTTTTGAAACCGCACAATCCAGGCAAAGTCTCCCAACCGATACTAGAGATCTACAAGCTTAAAAGGGATGAGTATAGATAATGAAATAGTTAATTAAGCATAAAATATAAGAGATAGTAAAAAAAAAAAAAGGCAAGCTGTTATAATCATCTTAAGGAGTAGCACCATATGTAAGCATCAGACTTCAAGTGAAGGGTTGGGTTACATATACTACCGACCAAAAAAAGGTGGGAAACATCAAGGCCATCATTGACATGCCTCTTGTAGCACCTTATCAATGATGATCATCGAAACCTACATAAAACTTCAAACAAATATAATAAAACCAAAAATCAGATATATAAAACTGGTGGAGATAAGGTGGTAACCCATCGGAAAGCATTAGACCAGAGGGAGCACCACCAAAGCCACCACCAAGAAATGCTAAAACAGTTGCTAGGAGAAAACCTCACAATATGGGAAAAAGGACTAATCAGAGACCAAAGGCAAAAGGACCATAGTTGATAAGGTCTTTCATTAAAAGAACATGCAAAGAACCATAAACAATAATATCCAGAGTATCAGTGAGACTAATATCAAGAATGTTAGGAAGCAAGGCATCCATCAAAATAGGCAAGGGGAGAAGTTCAGCCACAGTTCAGAAATGAAAACCCAAACAGGTAGAAACCAGAAGAGAAGAAAGTGAAAGTAAGTAGCTAGTTCCAAACATAGATTCAAAAAGATCAGAAAAATTAGAACTCCTTAGACCAAACCAGCCAGCTAGAGCACCCAATCCAAACAACCAATAAGGCATTCCACCTGCAGCCAAAGGCGAAGGATTCAAATCATTAGACTTAGAACCATCGGATGAAGAAAGAGAAAGTCATCCATCATTTTGAAAAAATCCAAGGGAAAGCCATAGAAAGCATACCAATCCCAATCCAAGGCAGAGAATCGGTTTAAAGCTAGATACATAAATAGAAAAGTAAAAGCCCTTGAGGATCACAGATAATCTAACAACTAGAGATAGCTACAAACAAGAACTCCAACAGAGTCATCATTAGCCAAGTCCAAAAAACATACAATAAGTAGTTAGTATCCTTCTAATTCATAACACAAATTAAAAACACAACCTCAGTATTATAAGAGGCACACCCAATATTTGGAAGATATAACAATCCAGAAGCATCCATTCTAACACTCATCTAGAACAGCACTAAAGAAAGAATAAATAATCACAGAAAAATAGTCTTCCAAGCTACAACCAAAAAATAGAGAGCCCTCAAGGTCACACAACACCTTTTAAAAGCAGGAGAAAAAACCACAAAAAATAATTGTAAACAGCCACCATCCAATGAGCAAGCCCCAACCAAGAGACCCACACCCCAAACAACACAAGTAGAATCCACAAGGAAAAGAACAAGTGGGAAGGATGAGACCCATGAGAGAAAGGACAACCAAAAACAACTGGAAAAACCATCCTAATCAGTAAATAACAAGGTGATAGAACAACCAACCACAGCAGGAAGGTCACAAAAATAGCATGAGAAACACCCATAAAGGGAAAAAACCCATAGCCAGAAACATCAACAAATAGCCAACCATAAAATCCAGAGAAAATAAAGAATGTTGTAGAGATCAAGCAATAAAGAGAACCACACCAACTAGAAGACAAAACAAAACAGCCTCCACACTGTAAACACCTCTACTAGTTGGGAGAAAACAAACCAAAAATAAAATTACCACAAAAATCGATAAATGGAAGACAACCTAACCCATCCACAGAATAGGAAGAAACCAAACTAGAAAATAAAAGTAGGTTTAGGTGAAGAAAAAAATCAAGACCAAACTAACATAAGAGAAAACCATAATTATTCAAAACTAATAACAAGGAGAAAGCCAAAACCCCACAGGAAGAAGAAAGGCTAAAAGCTTTTAACATAAGGCAAACCAGTTTTGTCTAGATTCATAAGACCACTTAAAAGGAAGGGTATGTAATCATTAGAAAACATTTGCAAAGAAGAATACTTGGCCCCCAAATTGGCAAGAAAGTCAGCACAAGAGTTGGCTTCTCTATAAATATGAGAAATTTGAAAATCTAGGTTAGCAAGAAGCCTCCTAGTATGATTAAGTAAATAATACACTTCAGCATTACCATGAGCATCAAATTTGAGTAAATCTAAAAGAAGGAGAGCATCAACTTCAAACCATATCTTATGAAAACCTTGTTGTAAACAAAAAGAAATGCCATGATGAAAGCCTTTAAGCTCAGCAAATAACACCAAATAAGGCTCTAAAGGTGCAGCAAAAGCAGAGATAACCTTGCCACTATGATCTCTCAAAATCTCACCATAGCCATAATAAGCATTAGAATTGAGCCATAGTGTTAACCTTAATGTAATAATTAGGTTTAATCTAGTATATAATTTTGTAGGTAGGAGAAACATTCATGGGGAAGGTTAATCCCAAAATTCAAGGCCAGACCCTTTAAAACTAGAGTGAGTAGAAGATTAGCTTTGAAAGAGACAAAATTTTATATTTGACTCTAGCAATAATATGATGATAATTCATAGTAATATTACAATACTTAGCATCATTTGTATCCTTCCAAATATGATGATAATTCATATACCATAAGAAATAAATCATAGTAGCTAAAACAATTTTAACATGACCCTCATCAGATCCCTTTAAAACAAAACATGAAACATGTTTCAAGAAGTTGCATAATAGAAAATGATCCATTAAAATGGAAAGTATTAAAAATATTATCATACAATTCCACATTTTAGCAGCAATAGGGCCATTCACAAAAACATGATCCACCCATTCAATGTGATAGCAACAATAACATTTAGAAGGGAGATAGAAACCCTTTATCATAAGAGTAGCATCCACAAGGATATAATGCTTCAGAATGTGCCAAGTTAAAATCAAGAATGAAGTAAGGACACTAATATTCTAGATTTTAGTAAAACTAAAGGAAATTGATATTGATATTTGAATGAAATGCCAAACATCCTTAAAATAAATCTCAAGAAGAATTTTTGAAGAGAGTTTGGTCAGGTTCATTAATGAAAGGACAAATTTTAAGGATTTTGTCAGCGATCACATTAGGGATAAAAGTATTCAATTGAGCCACATCCCACTTATTATGAGTAATTAACTGATTATTCTTAAGCAGCATAATGAAATGAGTATTGAGTAGGAAATCAATAGAGCCCTACCGTAGCCAATTATCTTGCCAAATGAAAGAGGAACTAGAATTGATGACCCAATAAATTAGTTCTTAGCATTCCTTTGATACTACAAAGTCTTCCACATTGGGGAATCATATTTGAAGGCACAAATGAGGGATGTTTGCCCTGACATTATTTAGCATGCATAAATTTTGACCATTAATTATGTTTATTTCTAAAATTCGCCACATTTTATAGGAAAACTAGTTAATAGAATCCTCTAATGTTTTGCAACCCAAGCCACCTTCATTATTTGGACCATAATAGTTGTGCCAACTAGTGCAATGTAATCTTTTGATAGAAGAGTTAGATCCCCAAAAACATTTATTAAAAATTCTATTGATCCTTTTAATTATATAATGGGTAGGAACAATAGTAAACCAGAGATATAGAAGCAGAGAGCAAAGGGTACTTTTGATTAGGATAAGTCTAGCACCAAAGGAAAGTAAATGAAACTACTAAGAGGATGTTTTTCTATTTATTCTCTGAATAACTTCATCAAATAAAGAAGATCTTTTGTTCGCCATATAAGTGGAGTCCTATACTTGATAGGAGAATTTGATGCAAAACCCATAATATTCTTGATAACATTGATCTTAGATAAGGAAATAGAATAGCTAGTAATAAAATCACTTTTATCAGGATTAATATCTAATCCACTCTCCCTACCAAAAAGAGTTAAGAACTTACATAATTTTTTAATATATAGAGTAGAGGCATTGCAAAATATAATGAAATCATTAGAAAAACTAAGTTGAGAAATGGGAAACCCACTAATGGTTCTCAGAGTACATGTTAGGCATTCTAAACATCCGCCAATACATCTAAAAGATATTCCATACAATAATGAAAAGGGCAGAGAGAGGATCCTGCCAGCCCATGAGAAGAAGAGAAGAAACCATGCACTTCACCATTGAGAAGTAAAGAAAACCAAGAATTCTCAAATTCTTAATTAAAGAAATAAATTGATTAGAGAATCCAAATAAAGCCAAAATTTTATATAGGAAAATCCAACCAATATTTAGCATTGGAAATGTCAAGCTTAAAAGTGGTTTCCACCGCAAACTTTGGCATTTAAATCATGATCATCTCTGGCTAAAAGAACATTATCAAAAATGGATCTCTTTAACAAAAATGGTTTGATTAGGGAGATAATTTTAGAAGCAAGATACTCAACCTTTAGCCAAAATCTTAGAAATAATTTTATTAAAAAAGAGTAAAGGCTATTGGCCTAAAATCACTCAAACTTCATGATTGTCTAGGAATTAAAATAATGGAGGTACTAGCAAAATATTTGGGAAGGGTGCTAACATTAAAAAAATCAAGAACATCTTTAATCAAATCCTCTTTGATGATAATCCAACATTTTGGAAAAAAGGGTAGTATAACCATCGAAATCTCATAGAAAGTGTTAGTAATTTTAGTCTCAAGGAAAAGCATATCATATTTATCTAAATAAGATTAGAAAACATCGCAAAGAAATATCATCACAAGCAACATTTTTATTGAAACTCTTTATAAAAAATAAATAGTAGAATCAAGCTCTTCTTATCCAAACACCAAACTCCATCATTAATTTTAATTATGAATGTGAATTAAAGCCTTTTTCTTTTTAACCATGGCATGAAAATATTTAGTATTACAATCACCATCAGAGGTCCATTTCATAAATGCTTTTTGTAGCCAATAAGTCTCCTCCATGTATTGAAAAAAATGTTAACCTATTTTTAGCTTGAGCCAACAAATGAATTTTAAAAGGATCATTAACAATAGCATCTTCCAAAACTATAACCTCAATCTCCATTTCTTTGATATTAACAAAAAGGTTCTTGAGAAAATGTTTATTCCACCAATTAAGGCATTGCTTAAGTCTTTTTAATTTGAACCACATCATCATTCCAAAAAAATATAATCATTAGGATGGAGAGGTTCACAAGTTAGAACAACATCTAAAAATCTATCATCCATGACCCACATATTTTTGAAGTGAAAAGGGATAGGCGAGGAGGATTTATTAATAATAAAAATGAAAGTGATAAGCAAGGGAGAATGGTCTGAAAAGGTTCTTCTTAAGTGCTCCACATAAGTACTAGGGAGAAGATTAATCCACAAATTATGAAAAGAGTGAGTCACTATAGCACCCAAGATGAATTCATATTAAAATTTTAAAACTTAAATCTTAAATTTTTAGTTTTAGTAGAAAAATTAATTTTATAATGATAAGATACAATTCTTAATGTAGCAAAAAATAAAAGTATAATAAAGTAAAGAGAGACAATAGAGCAACAATTTTACGTTCACCAAATCCCAAATAAATGTACACCTAGATGCTAGAATCCACTAAAAAATAACTTATAAATAGTACTCCCCTATAACAGGGAGAATACAACCCCTACAATAATATGTACTCTCCTACAAAGGGGCGAGTACAATCCCAATATAAATTTTATTTGCACAAAAAGAAAAATACAAAATAAAAAACTTTGATAAAATAAATCTCTCATAAATATGCCAAGCTATCCAATTCAAAAAATGATATCACAACTTACAAATGATCACTTAAAAAATTTTGGCAAGATAAAATGTTCACTTAATATTGATAAGAAATAATAAAATAAATATCTTAAAGTGATCTTACTAAGATATTTATGTTATTACAATTTGTAGACTAATATAAAAAATTATTTCAAAATAAATTCACAATATTCTTTAAGCAATAAAATAAATTTCATCAAGGAATAATTTGTTTTATTTTAACCAAAAAGATTCTTTCAATTAAATCTATTGATCATGAAATACTTAAATAAAATGAGTATATGATAGATCTATGTAAAGAAGTATTTTAATTAAAAGAGAGATCTAGCAATATGAAAATAATTTTAGCATAATAATTTAATTTATAATGCTTTAAAATATACTTCTAAAATAGATCTAAGAATAAATTATCTTTCAAAATGTGATTAATGATGAAATATTTCAAGAAACCAAAAGAAATTTAGAAGTTAAAAATTTCAACAAGTTGAAATAGATCACAAACTATCACAAGAGTTTTGAAAAAAAAAGATGATTGAGAAACTTTGATGTGAAAAATAATGTCCAAAGACTAATCCACCAAAAGTATAAATTGGAAAGAAAGATAAAAATAAAGCATGAACAACTAAAAAAAAGATTAAGATCAAGAAAACAAAATAATAAATTTTTAAGATGTTGATGCTTCCAAACCATTTGATTGCAATATTTGAGAATATCAAGAAAATATTAAGAAATTTTCTCTTAGATTTTGGAGGATTTTGAATTTGAAATTAGGAATGCTTCCATGAAGAGAATGAGTGCTATTTAGGCAAGAAGGTCATTTTAAATTATTTCAAAAATATATATTATTCTAACCTCATGCTATCATCTAATAATTTAATATTCAATAAAAATATAATTTATATTAAATAAAATATAATATTTAAGCAACCAAAATTTGGCTATTCACATGGGCAAGTCAAAAATAATAAAATATGGCTCTTAATATATTCAAAGCATGTAGCATGCATTCATTATTAAAGTCAGCTAATGTTTCAAAAGTCATAATAAATTCAATTTTAATTAAAAATGGGTCATGTGACCAATCAAATTAAAGGAAAAAGTCCAAGGAATCCAATGGAATGAAATCAGATATAAATTCCTTGATTATAAAATGACTTTTGCTAAAATACAAAATTTCATATATTTTTATTAATTTTGACATGTGACATTTAAATATTATGATATAATTTATATATAATCATATATATGTTAGTTCTCATATAACCTTCAAATTATAATAAAATATTTAATTATATTAAGTAAATAAAATAATTACACTTAATAGTCATTATCATTTATTATTTTGACAATTCAAATGCTATGTAAAATATATAATTGAATGTTAATTGATAGATATTTACATAAATTAACCTCATTAAATATGTTAAGTGAGCAAATTGATTCATGCCAATGAATAAATGCATATAACCTAAAATATTATATTTGAGCTTCACATTATCCAATTTGTTCTATCTTTCATTCTTTTAGCCATAATTTCCTCAAACATATTAAAGATGTATTGGATATGTAATTAGCAATTGATATATCAAAACACATAAAAATTCATTAGAACATCCAAGCAATCGTTTGTTATCATCAAAATTAATCGGATTGAACATAAGGCTCATTAAGCCAACAAAGCCTTTACTAGAGTTTATAATTATTCCAAGTGAATTGAGACCCACTAAAGCCAATATCAGTAAGATGACAATCAAGGATCATGTTATTAAAATCATCCATAGAAAATAAGTTTGGAGCATTACCACCAACCCGTAGAGGAAGAAGAGATAGTATTAAAATCCCCACCCACAAACCAAGGAGCATCAAGAGAAGAAGAAAACTAATAAGATCCTCCCAAAGAAGCCATTCATTTTTCTATTATAAGAAGCATAAAAAATGAACCAAAATAACACCAATTATATTAAGTAATCTTAACATTCACAACTTGGGATAAATCATCTAAAACCTAGAACATAGGGACTATTCCAAAAAATCCAAATTTTATTGCTCAAGTTAGCAAAATAATTACCAAAACTAATCATTCTAGTAATAAAGGTAATGTTAGAAGGAATATTAAAGGGTTCCAATATAGCCAAAAAGAAGATGTTATGAGAATGAACTAAATTTATAATTCTATTTTTAACAAAGAGGATATCAATCCCTCTCACATTCCAAATTAAGAATGAAACAATTATTTTTGGGCAGAAGAGCCAGATCTAGTAACTTTATCAAAGTTAAGAAAATTAGTTTTAGGAGTTTTATTTTTCTTTCTAAAAACCATTTGGAATTTATTATTCATATCCACAACATCACCATCCAATAGAGATTGTTCAGGATATGTTTGGAATAAGGTTGCACATTTAAAAGAACATTGCGTGCTTTCACCTTCTTCCAAATCATTATTATGTTGAAGTATCAATTACAAATGAGTTCAACATGATGAAGAAGTAGAAGGATTAGAACCATTTAAAGCCCAAGTGCCCAAATCATGATTAAAAACTTTATCATTAGTTTGCTCACCATTCAAACCCTCATCAAGGATCACATTTTCTTCAATTAAAGGTGGCAAAGAAGTAGGAATGGAATCATTTGAGATAGAATCATCATCCATAGGTTTCAAAAACATATTATTGTCCATATTATTACCAATATCAGTGAGATTCAAATGTATAGGCCCATTGCAAGGTAATGCATCCTTATTAACATGACTAACATCCAAAAGCTAATCAGGCTTAAGACCACAACATTGTCCAAAGGAGCAGTGGGAGGATCAAAGCAATGATCCTCGACTTCGGGTAAGGAGTTATACATTGGAACAACTTTATGTAGTTTAACCAAGGGCACCTTAAGATTGGGATACAACTTTTAAAGAACAGGTTTGGGTTTCTTATGGTGAGGATGAACCAAAAAGCAATCTGAAACTCCAAGACCATGAATTTTGTACTGGGAACAAAAAATAGGAAAATTCTCAAAATCCACTTTTGCAAATATCCATATTTCTAAACCTAAATTTCCTTTGGAAATTTTTTAGTTATATCCAACTCGACTAGAATGAGCAAAGATGGCAAGGTATTAGAAATACCGATCAACTTGAAGAGGATGATCGAACAGTGCACCCATAGCAAGAACCAGAATGATAGGAGATTCCTCCTTAATATCAAAATGAGGCATCTATTTCAATAATTGTATCTGACAATTGAAAACAAAATATGATCATCGCAAAAAAACTCGAGAATAATCTAAGTCATTTGAAAGCTAAATCTAGACATGATGGGAATCGATCAATCTGATAGAAAAAATACCAGAGAGTTTCAAGCTATGAAAAAATGATTGAATATTCACCAAAGTAAGATGACGCAAAGCAAATTTACCAACCAACATTAATTCAAAGGGTTTCACAAGCCTTTCCATATTTGAATTAGAACACATTATCTTAGGTACAACCTAGAAGGAGGTAGAGATAAGCTCGACAGACTCACCAATGTAATTGGCCTTACCAGGAAGAACATCATTGAAAGACTTCAAAGCCAGTGATGGATTTAATCTAGAGACCCCCAAGGAGTCAAATCTTAACGGAGAAGCCAAAATCTTGATTTCCAATGGGAAGTAAATTGAAGCCATGATCAATAGGCACATGATAGGAGAAGTCAAAAGTCAAAAAATATAAAGGAAGGAATCACCAAAAAAAAAGAATCACCAACCAAAAAGTCCATAGGAAAAGCCACAAAGGAGATGCCCCTCCATAAGGGAAACAAAATTCGCCAAAGCACCAAAAAAATTGAGGAGGTTTAGGATTTAGGGTTTAGGGTTTAAAGTTTAGGTGTTTAGGGTATAGGGTATAGGGTTTTAGGGTTTAGGGTTTAAGGTAATAGGTTTAAGATTTAGAGTTTAGGCTTTAGGGCAAGTTTTAGGGTTTAGGGTTAGGGGTTTTTTTTAAAGTAACTAAACTAATATGTTTAGGTTTATTTAGTTTATTGTTTATTTATTTTAGTTTATGTTATAGTTTATTTTGATTTAATTCAATTTTTATTTTATCTAGTTTAGATTTTTAGTTTAGTTTATTTATTTGCTTAGGTTTTATTTTAGTTTATTTTTTAGTTTAGTCTAGTTTAGGTTTATTTTTTTTATTTAATTTATTTTATTTTATTTTAGGTTTAGGTTTTAATTTTTATTTTAGTTAGGTTTAGGTTTTTTTTTTTTAGTTTAAGTATTTATATTTAGTTTTATTTTTTTTTAGGTTTTTTTTTTTAGTTGTATTTTATTTTAGTTTATTTTATTTTAGCTTGGTTTAAGTTTTATTTATTTTAGTTTAGTTTATTTTAGAGTTTAGGTTCATTTTATTTTATCTTTATGTTTTTAGTTTAGGGTTAGGTATTTTATTTTATTTTTTTTATTTTATGGTTTTATAGTTTAGTTTCTTTTATTTAGTTTTATTTTATTTTTTATTTTAGGTTTAGTTTTATTTAATTTATGTTTTAGTTTAGTTTAGATTATTATTTATATTATTTTAATTTAGTTTTACTTTATTTATTTTATTTTTTTAAGTTTTTAGGTTTTAGTTATTTTATTTATTTTATTTTATATATTTGGTTATTTATTATTTTTTATTAGTTTATTTTATTTTATCTATTTTATTTTTTTTTTTTAGATTTTGTGGTTTAGGGTTTGGTTTTTTTTTGGGTTTAGATTTGGGTTTAGGGTTTAGTGGTTTCTTTTAGGGTTTAGGGCTTGGGTTTGCTTATTTTTTTATTTTATATTTTTAATTTTAGTTTAGTTTATGTTTATTTTTAGTTTAGTTTTATTTTATTTTATATTTTTAGTTTTTTTTTTTATAAGTTTAGTTTTTTTATTTTTTTGTTTAAGTTTTAGGTTTTTATTTTAGATTTGTTTAAGTTTATTTTTAATTTAGTTTAAGTTTATTTTAGTATATTTTATTTAATTTAGTTTAGGTTTAGTTTATTTATTTTAGTTTAGTTTTATTTTAGTTTGTTAGTTTAATTTTATTTTTTATATTTTAATTTTTTTAGGTTTAGGTTTTTCAGTAGTTTGGGTTTATTTTATTTTTTATTTTATTTTAGGATTTATTTTAGTTTATTTTAGGTTTAGGTTTTTTTATCTTTAAGTTTATTTTACATTTATTTTATTTATATTTTAATTTAGTTTTATTTTATTTAGGTTTTTATTCCTAGGTTTATTTTATTTTCTTTTTTAGTTTAGTTTTTTATTTGTTTATAATTTATTTTATTAATTTTATCTTTATTTTTAGGTTTAGCTAGGTTTAGTGTTTTCTTTATTATTTTATTTTATTTAGGTTTTAGGTTTATTTATGTTTTAGGTTTATTTAGTTTAGGTTTAGTTGGTTTAGGGTCAGAGATCAATGTTGCCTGTTTAGTAGGTTTAGGGTAGCTTTAAGGTGTGGCCTAGGTTTAGGTTTCTTAGGATTAGGGTTGTGTGGCTGGTTAGGGCTAGCTTTAGTGCTTAGGTTATTTTGTTTAGGTCAGCTCTTTATTACTTTATTTTTTTAAATTTATTTCTTTTAAATTAAGCAAACCCAGGTTTAGATTTATTTAGTTTATTTTTATTTTTTTTTTATCTTGATAGATTTTAAGTTTAGTTTAGGTTTATTTTATTTATTTTAGTTTGATTTATTTTATTTATTTATTTAGCTAAGTTTAAGTTTTATTTGTTTTTTAATTTATTTTATTTTATTTTATTTAGGTTTAGGTTTTTATTTATTTTATTTTAGGTTTTATTTAGCATTTTATGTTTTAGGTTTTTAGGTTTCATTTGGGTTTAGGTTTTTTTTTAGGGTTTAGAGGTTTTGGGTTTTGTGGTTTAGGGTTTAGAGGGTTTAAGTTCAGGCTAGGGTTTAGGGTTGTGGTTTAGGGTTTAGGGTTTGGGGTTTAGGTTTAGTTTAGGTTTAGTGGGTTTTAGTTTTAGTTTATTATTTAGGGTTTGTGGTTTGGGTTGTGGTTAGGTTTAGATTTGTTTTAGGGTTCAAGTTTTAGTTTAGTTTTAGGGTTTAGGTTTTGGTTTTTTTTAACAGAGAATAAATTCAGATTCAACATTTCTTCTTTCATTTCATCAACCAATAATAAACTAAGGAAGTGAGGTAATAATCAAATGACCTCCTTGGGGCTAGCTAAAGCCTTGTGTTCCTGAGATGTCCAGACTATATACCCATTACCATTCAATCTTATATAAATCAACACATGAATAGAGGAAAGAGAACTCAACATTCATACACTTAAGCTATAAGCACATGCATTTCTTATGTATTTATAACTAGCATCATAACATATATTATTATTCATTTATAAGTTTTTAAAAAAAATACATTTGATTTAATAGTGATAATATACATATATTAAATTAAATCAACACATGCAAGCTTACATAAAGGAAATCCATTTTATTTTACTTGATTTTGAAAAGATGGATGCATGAATTCAAATGACATACCAAATTTAATATGATTGGAAAGAAGACAATCAAATATAAGCATGTGATTCATTCAACCAAACTAGTTCTTAAGGGCAATCAAATCAAATAAGATTATTTAAAATAAACCAAAGCATCTTTATTAATTATGTTTTGGATTTGATTTGATTTAAAGAGGATAAGAGAAATCATCACTTGCTGTTTTAAACCCATTCCCACATTAATGATTTGATTTTATTTAAGAAAATGTAATTAAGTTGATTTTATGGGTTAATTAAGTTGAACCCTTAATTAGATGAATTAATTACCCTTACTAATGTCCCTTTAAAGTAATTAACTAAATAATTATGAGCCAACATGATATGCATGGAAAATAAACTTGCAATGATCGTAGGAAATAAAAGGAGCCTTATGCAATTAGCACATGATTAATAGTTAATTAGATTAATTAATTAAATTACTCTTATGGTTTTCTCACATGTGGACTAACCATAATTTCATTAAACTCCTTTAGGTTATTAAACACCTAAAGATCTGCCCCATGATTTAATTAATTAAGGTTTGATGTGATTATGATTTCAATTTGATTAAGTGATTTAATTAATTAGTTAAATCTTAATTAATTCCATTCCCAACCTTATTCCTTAGTTCACTTATTGTTAAACAATGATTAATAAACTTAATTAACTAATTTATTAATGTTCATTGGATTAATTAATAATTAATTAACTTAAAAGGGTAGTTAAAGTTTAATTAATAAATTTTCTTAATTAAGTGAGCAATAAATCCCAAGAAAATCATGGGAGGCAGACGTCATCCCATTAAATTAACCCACAAAATTTGGGATTAATTTCTCAAGTAATTAAAAAGTAATTAAGCTAATTAATTTTATAATTAAACCTTAATTACTATTCAAAATTAGTTAAGATCATTTTTAATTAATTCTCCTATGAATTACCTTTAAAATGAGTATTTATTTGCATTTTTATTTCTATATGATCTTTTTTATAATTTTTAGAAGTTTCAGTCATTAATAATGATTAATTAAGTCAAATTAAAGCCTAATCCTAGTGGCACCACGTGACGTGCTAACGCGATGCACTTTCCACATGGCACTGCAGGATTGGATAGTAAAACATATCCGACTCAACACCTACGTGGCGCTACTTTAATACTTAATCTCTCGTGATCCCACGCCATGGATCACATGGAATGCATAGTGCGTGATCTAACATCACTTGAGTGAGGGAAAATGAAGTTCGTCCATCATTGCTCACTTGATTCGAGCTTACTCGAGCTTGGATTAACTCCAAAAGGATCCCACACCTTCATGACATCAATCAGAGGGGATCAAACGGTCAAGATCACATAAGATGAAAGTTTTCTTCAAAAATCTCAATCCCATTTTTACCTAAGGATCAGTTATGGAAGCATACATCATAAGAGCTCAAGACCAGTGGCTCGAACGATTAAAGAAGCTTCATCAAGTGGAGATGAAGCTCGTGAGTAGAATTGGTTCAATTCCTTAATGCACTTGGAAGGCCATGAACCAATGATTTGAGCTCGCCTTTGATCAAAGTCCCACCTTCTGGAAGCTTGGGAGAAGATTTTCTTGCTCGATGAGGCATAGGGAAAGTGCAAAGTTAATTTGATTTTGATGGAGAAATGGGGAAGTTAGTAAATGAGAGTGTCTTATTTCTGAGACATGGAATGGCATTTTCGATGGAATGAGTTTGGTAGCTTAAGAAATGGCTCTAGTGGCTCATCTTGGGTAGCTAGGGCTGAGAATGATTTTGTGTGTGTTTGAGTGAAATGAGGGGTGTATACCCCTTCATCTTGATGATGGTGGGATCAGTTTGGCTTCCAATGGTCATCCCATTATCTCGGGAGTCATGGGTGGCAAGGAGGATGAGTTGCTCCTTGGTTGGTTGAAGGTGGAGGTGGCTTCCAAGAAGAAATCATGGGTGTCCTATGGGTTTCAAATCCTTCAATGGGAGGGTGAGGTGATTTCACCACCCATGGGTCATGGCCAACCCAACCACCCTCGGTGGTGTCCTAAGTGCCTAGGTGGACCATTAGGAGAGTACCAAGTGGCCAAGGAATGGTAATGACCACTTATATGGTTGATTTGTCTCATGTGATTCCCTTGACCCAAGGCTAGAATGATCATTTGGCATTGGATTTGATTTGGGCAGATTTGAAATGAGTCAAAAGTGTGTTAGCCCAAATTTCAAGTCAATTGGAGTTGATTTGGTTAGGTTTGGCTCAATTTGACTCATTTAGGTCAAATTGGGTTAGGTTGACCAATTGGTCAAATTGGGTCAAACCAAGGGTTGGGTCAAGTTCATATGATCATTGGGATGTTTTGGTTCAATTTGTTTGGTTTAGTTTGGCTTAGATTTATTTTGGCTCATTTGAATTCATTTGGGTCAAATGGGTTAAGTTGACCAATTTGACCAAACTCAAATTGGCTTGGGTGTAGTTGAGTTTAGTTGACCAATTGAAGTTGATAGGCTTTGGTTTCAATTAATTTGGATTTGGTTTTTATTTAGGCCAACTTGAACCATTAGGTCAATTTAGGCTAAGTAGGTCAATTGGGTTCAATTGGGTCCAATGATAGCTTTAGTCAAGTTCAACAATCAATTTGGAATGAACTTGAGCCATTGGTTGCAATCAATTTGGTTTATATTTTTATTTGACCCAATTTGGTCTTTTAGGTCAATTTGGGTCAACTTGGGTCAAGAGGGCCAATTGGTTTGACTCAATTGAAGTTCAAGTCATATTCAAATATTTATTTTCATTTCGTATGAATCATTGGTTTTAAAAGTTTTGGCATAGGTTGCAATTTGGCTAGTTTGTATTCATATGGGTTAAGGGTTTGGTCAAATGACTTTGAAAGTTGCTTGGTCAAATGACTAAGTTGACTTGGTTTGACCCAATTTGTGATAATTAATCAACATAGTGTGATCAATAATCATGATGGGAGGTTTTGATGGGCTTAGTTCAATCTAATTTGGGTAGAATTGAACTTAGCACAAATAGGTCAAATTGGCCACAATGGGTCAAGTGGGCCAATTGGAATTAGTTGGCTTGATTTTAGGTTGAGTTTATATATGGATTTGGGATTAAAATATATAAATTCAATTGCAATTGGCTGGGTTCAAATGGGTTTTGGTTCATTTGAATATTTCAAGTCAAAAGGGTTAAGTTGGGTTTGACTTGGGTTGATTTTGGTTTAGCTTGATGATTGTAGATTTCATTTATATTTGTGAATATGATTGAAGGTATGATTGATTCATGAGAAAATCAATTGAATTTTGGTTTTTGAATGAAGGAATTTGGCTAAGTCCATGGAGTTGGGTCATGTGGCTTAAGTTTGATTTTGATTTGGTTTGATTTAGTTTTGATGATTTAAATGCATATTTTATTTAAATTTGTGAAGATGATTGAAAATATGACTAAGTTGTGAGAAAATCAATTTAGTTTGACTTCATTTGGATTAAGATTTGGCTAAGTCCAAGGATAGGTCATATGCTTAAAAAAGGTTTTGATTCAATTTGATTTAGTTTTGATCATTTGAATGTAGATTTGATTTATATTTTGGAAGATGATTGAGATATAAATTTATTATGAGAAAATCAATTGAATTTTGGATTGATTTGGATTAAGATTTGGCTAAGTCCATGGATAGGTCATATGGCTTAGAAGGGTTTCAAATTTGATTTGATCATGGGCTTCAATCAGTTGGTTTTGAATTTGGGTTTGGATTTGGATTTGAATTTGATGTTTGAATTGAACTTGAGGTTTGGTTTGAGAAGGTGAACATGGATTGGATTTGGGATGTGGGTAGTGGATTATCCTAATTCCTAAGGCATAACCTAATCCTATAGTTAACCCTTCTAAGTCTTTAGCTAGGTTAATTGTTTACCCAATATTAGAAGTGTCTTATATCTAGGAAGTCTTAGTGTCTAGAAGACTCCTAAGTCTAAGATGGGAAGATTGAATCATACTCCAGTGTAAGGTCAATAGCCTTAGATCTATAGTGTTTCCCTTAGAGATAAATGATTAGAAGACCGAAGCCAAGTTTCACATTATAAGCTCTGATACATCTTTCAATGCTTTGCTTGGGAGACCATCGATACATGAGAACAACATAGTTCCATCCTCTCTACACCAATGTATGAAGCTTGTGAGAGGTGGGATCGTCTACTATGTCAAAGGAGATCCCAAGCCATTTATAGTTCACAAGGTCAGCATATATGAGGAGACGACTTACTACCTCCCTCAAAATCAACAAGTCTATTCTCGAACTTGGCCAAAATAAAAGAAAAATAAAAGAAAAGAAAGAGAAAATAAAGAAAAAAGAGAAAATGAAAAGAAAATAAAAGGGATCAAAATAGACTTGGAGAAAGAAGTGGAGCCTAACATTAGATTCCACCCATGTTACTATTCTAACATATGGGTAGATGACCGACCTCCACTAGTAGAGGAAGAGGCCAGTTAGAGGCAATCTCGTGGTGGAAAACCCTTTATTGGCCACCCAATAAGATATATCCCAGCTACCAAGAGTACACCTATCCATATAGACTTAGAATCTAGTTCATAAGATTAGTCTTATATGTTAGCACACCAACCAACTCTTCTCAGTAGATTCCTTGAGGTGACACTTGAGCAGCATAGTGATGAATACTGGGCTCCAAAGCAAAGCATAAGTGTATCCAAGTCTATATGTGAAATAGTTAGGCATCAGTTGGGAACCTTAGCTCTAACCCCACTTTCCTCTAAAAAAAGTTGAGGGTTTGTTAGTTAAGGAATCCAATAAGTCATCCACAGGTGTGAAGACTCAGAGGTTCTTTCTAGGAGCATCATCCTCAAGTCAAGAAGTTAATGTAAAACTTGAGGATGATTCATATAAAGATTTAATAGAATTACCCTTTGATTGGTACTTGCCTTGTGTTCATAATTTAGCAAAGAAAGGGTTAATCCCACATACTTGGTCAAAGCAGACTACTTCAAAAGAACATGGAAGAACAAATGCAAAGCTCTCAATCAAGATCGGGACTAGGATTTGGTATAGTGGGTCCAGTCAAAGATGACAATTACTGCTTAGTCATCATCAATCATTTGGAATCTGATAGGTTATTTTCAAATCACATTAAATCATATGAGGAGCTATGCTTAAAAACTTCAGATGATCTAGATGATTTTAAAGTCAAAGGTGCACTGCCAGAGTTTGAAGAAGAGATCAACTCAACCATCGACGTGCTCAAGGAAATCAACTTAAGAATTGAAGAAGATCCACACCTGACATACATCAATTCTTTATTGAATGAAATTGAAACCAATGACTTAGTTAGGCTATTAAGAAGCTTTAATGTTATGAAGAGATGCTGGATTGGCTCAACGTAGTGGTCCATAAACTAATAGAGCCTTCTCGCTAACCCTATCAAGAAAGCACCTAGATGCATGTGATTAGACATAGAACAATAGGTCATTTCTAAAGTCAAGAAATTGATCATGTTGGCTTCATCTCGGAAGAAAAATACCCTACCTGGTTAGCCAACATCATCCCAGTTAAGAAAAAGAATGGCCAAATTCACATATACATCGATTTTAGGATTTAAATAAGGCATGTCCAAAAGATGAATTTCTACTACCAATCCCGAGTCGATGGACATTACCTCATCTCATGCATCCTTCTTTCATGGATGGCTCATCCGATATAACCAAATAATGATGGCCCCTGAAGATGAAAGAAACACAGCTTTTAGAACCCCGATCAAAAATCTATTGCTATAAGGTCATGCCTTTCAGCCTTAAAATGCTTGTGCTACATACCAGCTATGACTAATCTTTGATAAACTCATTCATCATCGTGCTATGTCGATGATCTTAGTCAAAAGTTGAAAATAGGAATACCATCTCTTTGACTTGAGAGTAGTTTTCAAATAGTTAAGATAATTTAACCTCAAAGTGAACCCCTTGAAGTGTTCATTCAGAGTAGCTTCAGAGTAATTCCTTGGGTTTGTTGTCCGACACTAGGGAATTGAAATCAATCTAGAGAAGATCAAGGTGATATTAGAAATGCCCCCCTAAAAGTTTAACTCAACTCAGATCATTCCAAGGGTGGTTGGCATATCTAAAATGCATTATATCCAACCTATCAAGAAGATGTCAGCCATTCTCAAGACTTGCCAAAAAGTATGCCAAGTTTAAGTGGATGAGTGAGCATGCCTTTAAAGACATCAACCATGACGATTTCGTTTTCTAGCCCTATCCGGCAAGCGCCATACATTACATATGCATTAGATGACTCCCTTGGTGCTTTGCCAATGATGAAGGGAAGGAAAATGCACTCTACTACCTCAGCTATCGTCTAATCTCTGCGAAGGCTAATTATCCACCCATTGAGAAGCATTGCCTAGCTTTAATCTTTGCATCCCAAAAGCTACAACATTACATGCTTCCTCATAAGGTGAACTTAATCTTAGGATCAATCCACAAGATCTCATGACATGGCCGACATTATTTGGATGGTTGGCAATGGTCCATGATCCTCTCACAGCTTGACATTACCTTCTGCACTCTCCAAATGAAAGGACAAGTGCTATTTCTTAGCAAAGACACCAACTTCTTGACTGCTTAGTGATGATCTCCCCATAAACAATCATGAACTTAGGGATACTAGCATTCACCACTCGAGATTTACTTTGATGGTGCGACTTCCTCTCAAAGAGGAGAAGAACCATAATCTACTATTCTATGAAAGGTAGGGGTAGGAATAGTTCTCTTTACTACCGTGATGTGATGAGATTCTCATATCATCTATCCAATCCTTGTACCAATAAAGAAGCCAAATATGAGGCTCTAATTGCTGGTCTAGAGTTAGCCATTACTCTAACCATCCAAAACATCAACATCTTCAGGGATTCTCAACTAGTTATCAACCAAATCATTGGGTCCTATAAGGTTATAAAGCCCAAGCTCCATCACTGCCACAAGTACACCATGGAGTTATTGGCACAAATCCCAAAGGTTACCATTTATAAGATTCTTTGAGGAGAGAACATTGTAATGTATGCTTTAGCCAAGCTTGCTAAGGAGTTGGCCTGTCTGGAGGATGAGTCCATATAAATAAAGGTCCAAAATAGACAAGTTTTATCCCTTATTGATATTGAACTCATCAAAAGTACTCTTGAAGGAGTGGTCATTATGAAGAAGGATGAGGAGTTAGATTGGAGACAACCATTCATGGATTATTTAAATAAAGCAAACTACCTCAAGAGAAGTCCCAAGCCCATCGATGAAGCAGAGCACTTTTCTATGCTCTTGTGATGGTGTCTTGTACACATCTTCTGAACATATGTGGTTACATTGTTTAGACAAGCATGTAGCCCATAAGATCGTGATCGAGGTACACTCAAGATTATGTGGAGCCAACCATTTTGGTCTGAAGATGAAAGCCAAAATTAAGAGACTAGGATACTACTAGCCATTGATGATCAAAGATTGCATGGATACGGCTAGGCGATGCCACCAATGTCAAATACATTGTGTGGTCCTACACTAAGCACCCAACATTCTACATCCTACATTGGCCTCATGGCCATTCGAGTGTTGGGGTATCGACATAGTGGGTCTGATTGATCCTCCTTCTTACAAGGGTCATCAGTTCATCTTAGCTACTACTAACTACTTTTCCAAATGGGGGAAGGTGATTCTGCTCAGAGAGGTCACATCTTAGCATGTGCTTCAATTTTTAGAACCATATATATAAGTGTCTCGATGAATTATATTTGATAATGGTACTCATTCAAGAGCATCAGATCAACAACTTTGCAAGACACAACATAGATTGGAGATATTCTACCATCAACTACTGAGGGAAAACGGCTTAGTAGAAGCCTTCAACAAAACTATCATCCAAATATTGAAGAAGACACTCGACAACAATAAGTGATATGGCATGAGCATTTAGTTGAAGCCTTGTATGCCTACCACTCCACATATATAACTCCAACTTAGTCTACTCCTTTCTTCTTAGTGTATGGGTCTGAAGCTATTCTACCATTAGAAGTCCAACTCCCATCACTAAGGATAGCTATGGGTAGCAAGATCATAATAGAGCAAAATGTCAAGTTGCGATTAGAAAAGCTCGAAGGTTTGGAGGAGAGATGCTTGTGGGCATGCCAAAATGTCTAGTTGTACAAAGCTCAATTGATTCAACCTCACATTAAGTTTGTCCATCCTAGAGCTTTTCAACTAGGAGAGCTTATTTTAGTTCTAAGGAGACTGATTATTTCCCATTATAAGATGGGAGGCATGTTCGAACTCACTTGGGAAGGTCCTTTTGCCATAAAGAAGGCTTACCAAGGAGGATTTATCAGCTTATTAATCATAAGGGAGTGCACCCAATGCTTCCAATAAATGGATCTACTTAAAAAAATTATTATAAATCATGTTTGAAAATAATTATCATCAATAAAAATTCCTTTTTGAATTCAATCTCTTCCATGTTGACAATATTATTGTTTATAAATTATCCATGATGTGTTTAGGATAGGTGTAAGGAACCTGAGTGGCATCCTATCCTTCATCGACACAACACAAACACAAATTACACACAAATATATAAAATAAACACATATCTTTTCTCTTGGGCTGCTCTGAGTTGATATAACGCCCCCAGCAACACTCACTCAATAGTTCTAGGTCAGCCGACATACTACCCTGCTGTGTCACCCCAATGGTTTTCTTGCTTTGAGGATGTAAGTCTATGCTTTCCTTCTTTTGGCCACACACGAAGTGCCTTGTTAGTTTGGTAGGCCTTGCATGTTATTGTATAACATAAGCACACCTCATGTTGGTTTCATTTAAGAGGATGTGAGTCTATGCTTTCTTCTTAGATTAGCCTTCATGCACCGACAAGGTTGAGTATATTTAAAGTTTAGATAAGTCCCTAGTCTCCATCCTCTCCGCTGCAAGTATGGGTCTAGTCCTTCCTTGGGGCAACCCGCTTAGTAGTCACTCTAGGTCAGACAACATTTGTCCTGCCGATGATAGACTATCTTGATGATCTGCTCCACTTGGAAAGTTGTAAGCCTACATGCTTTCTTTCTAGATTGATCATTGTACAATCGACGCATGTTAGGTTGGTTGGTTCTTATTATGCTAATGGATACACCACTCATGCTAATAGATACACATTAGGTTGGTTGGTTCTTGCCTTAGATACACCATTCATGGTAGATGTAAGTCTATACTTTCTTGAGTTGGCCACCGTACACCTATAGGCTTTCTTATCTAGGGCTCTAGATAACACCCCTAGCAGCACCTCCCCTGTGGGCACTATATTTGGATCATGTCCTTTCTAACCTCATTTAGACACTACTCAGGTTACTATCAATGGACAGCTTCCTTTCCAGTACCTTGTGGTTGGAGAATCCATCTGGATGCGTGATTCTCCTTGGTCCAAGAAATCGAGATAGGTCAAGGCCAACATAGCCCCTTCTGTGGTCCCTCGCACACCAACAGGGTCCATGTAAACATATAAATAAAAATATATATTCACTTGTGGATTAGAGGACACCCCTAATGGTACTTTTCCCAAGCAGACATCCTATCTTTAGGCGTGTCAACAAAACTCCCAATAGAATCAATACTCTTGGGTTGATATAAGTCCCGTGAGGCATTCACTAGTCAACCCTAAGTTGTTTGATTTAAGCAACAAGTCACCCTATTGTTCCTACTTTAGAAGATGTAAGTCTATTACACCTTCTTCTTAGCACTTGCACTAAAAAAGGAAACCCTTAGGTTGGCTAGTCTACCCCACGCCTAGTAGAGACTATCCCTTTGGATTTGTAAATGGTGAGATAAGTCCGATATATCCCCTTCTCGGTCCATTGCACACTGACATGATCCATAAATTAAATCTATTAAATTTGATCGAGCTCACATCCCCAATGGATATGCCCTCAATCTGAAATCAAACTAAACCAAACAAACCATATCAAATCACATAAAATTTAAATAAAATTAATCGACTACTTTGAGTTGACATAAGTCCCCAAAGATTCACTCAATAGTCTCCCTAGGTCAGGTTTGATTTGTTGTGCATCCAACATGTCACCCCATCAGTTGTTCCTTGTTTTGGAAGATGTAAGTCTATTATGCCTTCTTCCTAGCCGCTTGTACATCAAAGAAAACCCTTAGGTTGGCTAGCTCTACCCAACCTAGACTATCCCTTTGGATTTGTAAACCCCAGGTAGGCCAAGGCTGATATAGCTCCTTCTCAGTGCGTCCATCGCACACCAATAGGTTTCATATATTAACTCAGATTAAAATAAACTTAATATGATCTTCCCCAATGGAGTTAAATCACACCCTTCTCCCTAGTGGAGCCCTAAATCATATATAAATTATTCAAACAAATAAATCAAATTGAAAACCAACCTCCCCTGTGGAGTCAAATTAAACCAACTCCCCTAGTAGAGTCTAAATCATAAAATCCAACCAAACTCTTATCCCCAGTAGATAAATCCCCAAACAATTCTATGAAATCAACCTCAAATTCCAATCCCCAGTGAAAAGCCCGAACCTTCTTCCCAAGTGGAAGGCTCATATACCTGATCCCCAACGGATTCGAGCCCATATCTCTAATAGATATGCTTCCACATTAATTAAAATAAAAAATTAAAGTTGATTCAATCTTAATCATGGATTATACATTCTTATCCCCAATGGATCTTCTTTCCATAAATCATATAATCAAATCAAATTCAAACCTTATCCCTAGTAGATTTTTCTCTTTTATGCCCTCGACATAGACCCTCACATGTCATGTCCAATGCATGTGTGATCCCTAGGATCTCCCTCCATGTCCTTGACATGGAATTCTGATCAAATCTTATTTCTTCTCTTATGCACACCTTTAATACTTTAACCAAAAGCATAACAATGTATTCATTCAAATTACATCATCTTAACATTGTAATCAACATTTTATGATTTATGATGGTGCAAGTTAAAACTAACTATACAATATCATGCTAAACATATTATAGTGTGAATTAACACACTATATTATATTATAATATATGATGTTATATTATAATTTCTATAATATAATATATTGTCCAACATTACACCTCATTAATCATCACTTAAAAGGAACAAATAATAAATTTTTCTCATAATATGAATAATGTTCATTTTGAATGTAAATTTGTTAATTTTCTATTAGAAATGGTACAAAATAGCATAATTTTGGTGTTGCTTCTTGGTGTGTGTCATGAATTTGGCCAAATTCTTCCATGTCAACCTTTAAATTAACATTTTATGAGTTTTGACCCAATGTATTATAACAAAGTAAAATTGACTAAAATGTACAATAACATTTAGTAACACACTACAACATTCATATATGTGAAGTTATATTTTTATGTACATTATATTTTGATATGCTTTCATATAATATATTGTCTTACATTACACCTTAAAATGAATCACTTTAAGAAAAATATTTATAAAATTTGGTTGAAAAATGAACATTTATTTTGGATGCAAAATTCCATTCTTTTGATTAAATGACACACCATAGCACACCCCAAATGATGTTCCCTAAAGCTTACCTTAAATTTGTCCAAATCCCATCATCTCATCCTATAAATCAATATTTTCAGTGTAGGCTCAACCGCATGATTGTAAAATACTAAAATAGTTTAAAATGTTTAGAACAATATATTATGATATATGATGATATACTATGCTACAACATATAATATTTTTTTTAAACATAAAATCTTATTTTTTAGAGTACAAGTGGCATAGCACACCTTTGGTACTACAACATAATTCCCACTTCAAATTTAACAAATTTCATCATCTGATTTATTAAATCAATATTTTTATGATTTATATTAATATAGATTATAGGGCATAATACCATAATATACTAAACAATTTCAAAACATCTTATAACATCCAAAAACACATACTACATGCTCAAATATATGATGCTACATTATACTATAATATATGGTATTATAATATGATTTAGGTATTCAAATCTCTAATAGTCAAGGAAAAGTCTCTTGAATACATTTTCTTTAGCTACCATAACTATGATAGAATAGGTCATTCTTTAGATCTAATGATATCTTAATTCAAGGTTTAGGGTTTAGGGTTTAGGGTTAATGTTTAGGGTTAGTTTAGGGTTTAGGTTTAGGGTTAGTTTAGGGTTTAGGGTTTAGGGTTAGTTTAGGGTAGGGTTTAGGGTTTAAGGTTTGGGGTTTAGGGTTTATAGTTTAGGATTGTAAGTTTTAGGGTTTAGGGTTTTAACATTTAGGGTTTAGACTACATTTGGATTTTTTTAGGTTTAGGGTTTAGGGTTTGGGTTTAAGTTTAGGTTTAGGTTTAGGGTTTAGTTTTAGGTTTAGGGTTTAGGGTTTTAGTTTAGTTTAGGTTTAGATTAAGTTTTTTAGGGTTTAGGTTTAGGTTTGTTTAGGTTTATGTTTAGGTTTTAGGTTTAGGTTTAAGTTTTTAGTTTGGGGTTTTTATTTTTTTCAAATAAATCTCTTAAACTAAACTAAATTAAATAAACCTTAAATCTAAATCTAAATAAATCTAAATCTAAACTAAATCTAAACTCTAAAATCTAAACTAAATCTAAAAATTTAAACTAAAATCTAAATCTAAACTAATTCTAAACTAAATCTAAACTAAACTAAACAAACTAAGTCTAAACAAAATCTAAAATCTACAAAATCTAAATAAATCTAAATGTATGTAAAATCTAAAATCTAAACTAAATTAAACTAAATCTAAACTAAATAAAAAATCTAAACCAAATCTAAAAAAACTAAACTAAATCTAAAATCTAAAAATAAAATTTACTAAAAATCTAAACTCTAAAAATAAAAACCTAAACTAAAGTCTAAATCTAAAATCTAAACCCTAAACTAAACTAAAATTTAAAATCTAAACTAAATAAATCTAACAAAATAAAAATCTAACTAAACTAAACTTTAAACTAAACTAAATCTAAAATCTAAATCTAAAATCTAAACTAAACTAAATCTAAAAAAATAAAATCTAACTCAAATTAAACTAAATCTAAACTAAATCTGAAAACTAAATAAAAAATCTAAACTAAAATCTAAATCTAAACTAAACTTAATCTAAAATTTTTGAAAATACTAAAATATTTTAAAATGCATAAAACAATATATTATGATATATGATGCTATACTATGCTACAACATATAAAATTTATTTTGAACATAAAATCTTACTTTTAGACTATAAGTGGCACACCTTTGGTACTACAACATAATTCCCACTTCAAATTTAACAAATTTCATCATCGATTTATTAAATCAATATTTTATGATTTATATTAATTAATATGACTATAGGACACAATACCATAATATACTAAAACATTTCAAAACATCTTATAACATCCAAAACACATCACTACATGCTAAAAAATATGATATTATACATTATATATTGTATTATAATATGATTTAGGGTTAGGGTTTAGGGTATTCAAATTCTAATAGTCAAGGAAAAGTCTCTTGAAGACATTTTCTTTAGCTACCATAACTATGTTAAGAATAGGTAATTCTTTAGATCTACTTCTAATGACATCTTTATTCAAGGTTTAGGGTTTAGGGTTTATGGTTAGGGTTTAGGGTTAGTTTAAGGTTTAAGGTTTAGGGTTAGTTTACGGTTTAGGGTTTAGGGTTTAGGGTTTAGGTTTAAGGTTTGGGGTTTAGGGTTTAGAGTTTAGTATTGTAGGGTTTAGGGTTTATGGTTTAAGGTTTTACGGTTTAGGGTTTAGGATTTAGGGTTTTAGGGTTTAAGATTTATGGTTTAAAGTTTAGGGTTTAGGGTTTAAAGTTTTAGGGTTTAGGGTTTAGGGTTTTGGGTTTAAGGTTTATTTTTTAAAGGCTTATTTTTTTAACATTTCATCTTTTTAATTTCATCAACAAAGTAGCACCCCAAGTTTTCTAATAGATAAATGATGACATAGATAAAAAATAAGCACTCATACAGTAAATCAAAAAGCCAAGATAACTAAAATAGTTTCTACTATAAAGTCATAATTCCATAAGCGGCAAATCAGATCAGCAGTTCTTCAATTTCTCTAGGTCTTGTGAGAACCACCCTCGCCTCTAGAGTAGTGGGATCCTCCATCATATCCCAGATCTCTCCTTCTTCCACCTCCATGGTAATAACCTCTGTCACTCCTCTTGCTTCCATATCCACCATTACTCCAACCACTACCTCCATATCCACCAAGCACCTTGATCCCCATCATCCTGCGATAGCGCCTCCTCCACCTTCTCCAGTCTAGATCCTAGTGTGATCATGTTCTCATCAAGGTTCAACCCATTCTTAGGGTTTAGGGTTAGTTTAGGGCTTAGGGTTTATGGTTAGTTTAGGGTTTAGGGTTTAGGGTTGTAGGTTTTAGGGTTTATAGTTTAGGGTTTAGGGTTTTAGGGTTAAGGTTTTAGGGTTTTAGGGTTTAGGGTTTAGGGTTTAGGGTTTTAGGGTTTAGGGTTTAGGGTTTAGGTTTAGGGTTTAAGGTTTAAGGTTTAGGGTTTAGATTTTAGGGTTTTAGGGTTTAGGGTTGTAGGTTTATGGTCATAGGTTTAGGGTTTAGGGTTAGTTTTATGGTTTATGGTTTAGGGTTTAGGATTTTAAAAATTAAAATAGTAAACTCTAGGTTTAGGTTTATTTAGTTTATTTTATTTATTTGAGTTTATTTTATTTTTATTTTTTTATGTTTATTTTTTATTTTTATTTAGTTTAGTTTATTTATTTTAAGTTTATTTATTTTAGTTTAGGTTTTTTATTTTTGTTTATTTCTTAGGTTTAGGTTTATTTTTTAGTTGAGTTTTATTTTTATTTTATTTTTTAGGTTTAGGTTTATTTTTTATTTTTAGGTTTAGGTTTAGGTTTTATTTTTTTTATTTTTCGATTTAGGTTTAGGTTTTTATTTTAGTTATATTTTTAGGTTTTATTTTTTAGTTGAGGTTTAGGTTTATTTTTAGTTTATTTTTATAATTTTATTTAGGCTTAGGTTTAGGTTTAGTTTATTTTAGTTTAGTTTATTTTTGTTTAGATTTAGGTTTATTTTATTTTGTTTATTTTATTCTTATTTTAGGTTTAGGTTTTTTTTTAGTTTAGGGTTTAGGTTTTATTTTTTATTTATTTTTATTTATTTTTTTGGTTTAGGTTTTTATTTAGTTTTCATTTTATTTTATTTTAGGTTTATTATTTTAGTTTTATTTTGTTTATGTTTTTATTATTAGTTTAGTTTAGGTTTTTTTATTTATTTTATTTTAGTTTACTTTTATTTTTTATTTTTTACTTTTTTTTAGGTTTAGTTTAGGTTTTACTTAGGTTTTTTTATTTTTTTTATTTTTTATTTTAGTAAGGTTTCAGTGTTTTTATTTATTTTATTTTCAGGTTATATTTAGTTTAGGTTTTAGGTTTAGGTAGTTTAGGGTTTAGGGTTAGTTTAGGGTTTAGCATTTAGAGTTTAAGGTTAGTTTAGGGTTTAGGGTTTAAGGTTAGTTTAAAGTTTAGGGTTTAGGTTTAGTTTATGGTTTAGGGTAGTTTATGGTCGAGGATTTAGGGTTTAGGGTTTGTGCTTTAGGGTTTAGGGTTGTTAGTTTTAGGGTTTAGGGTTTAGGGTTTTCAAATTTAGGGTTTAGAGGTTTATGGTTTAGGTTTTAGATTTATGGTTTAAGATTTAATTTAGGTTTAGAGTTTAGGGTTTAGGGTTTAGGGTTTAGGATTTAAAGTTTTTTTTAATAGAGAACAACTTCAAATTAAATATTTCTTCTTTTTTATTTCATCAACTAAGTAGTACCCTTTGTTTTCTAAGACACAAGCGATGACATATACCAAAAATGAGCACCCATAGGGAAAATTAATAACCAAGATAAACCATCTCATGTAAACCAGTTCCATAAGTAGATGGATCGATCGTTCTTATTTCTCTAGTTCCCATCACCACCCACTCAGTAGTGGGATCATCATATCTCGATCTCTCTCTTCATCACCACCACATTGTAACCATTCTCCTCTCACCTCTATAACCACATTTGCTTTCACCTCGATATCCACTAGCACCTCAGATCCCTCACCACCACCATTGTGATGTCGTCATCCAGCCTTTGCCTCCATTAGTCTAGGCGAGCCTAGTTGAGGTGATGTTTCTATTGGGTTTTGCCCATTATTATGGTTTAGGGTTTAGGGTTTAGTGTTAGTTTAATGTTTAGGGCTTAGGGTTTTTTATGATTTAGGGTTTAGGGTTTAGGGTAGTAGGTTCAGGGTTGTAGGTTTAGAGTTTAATGTTAGTTTTATGGTTTAGGGTTTAGGGTTTAAGATTTAGGGTTTAGGGTTTTTTTAAAAAAGTAGTAGTAGGTTTAGGGTTATTTAGTTTATTAGTTTATTTTTATTATTTGACTTTATTATATTTTTATTTTTATTTAGGTTTATTTTTATTTTTATTTAGTTTAGGTTTTTTATTTTTATTTATCTTTTTGGTTAGGTTTATTTTTTAGTTGAGTTTTATTTTTATTTTATTTTTTAGGTTTAGGTTTTAATTTTTACTTTTACCTTAAAGTTTAGGTTTATGTTCTAGGTTTTATTTTAGGTTTATTTTTAGGTTTTATTTTTTAGTTTAGGTTTAGGTTTAATTTTTAGTTGAGTTTTATATTTATTTTATTTTATAGGTTTTGGTTTAACTTTTATTTTTAGGTTTTTATTTTATTTTTTAGGTTTAGTTTATAGGTTTTTATTTTACATTTATTTTAGGTTTTATTCTTTATTTTAGGTTTAGGTTTATTTTGAGTTTATTTAATTTTATTTAATTTAGGTTTAGGTTTAGGTTTATTTATTTTAGTTTAGTTTATTTTAGATTAGGTTTAGGTTTATTTTATTTTGTTTATTTTATTTTTATTTTAGGTTTAGGCTTTTTCACTTTAGGGTTTACATTTTATTTTTTATTTATTCTTGAGTTTTATTTTTAGGTTTATTTTTTTAGGTTTAGGTTTTTATTTTATTTTATTTTAGTTTTATTTTTTTAGTTCTTATTTTATTTAGGTTTTATTTTTTAGTTTAGTTTAGGTTTTTATTTATTTTATTTTAATTTAGTTTATTTTTTATTTTATTTTATTTTTAGGTTTAGGTTTATGTTTTAGTTTAGGTTTGTATTTAATTTTTTTGAATTTTCTTTTATTTAAGATTTGGTTTTATTTATTTATTTATTTAGTTTTATTTAATTTAGGTTTTTTTTTATTTTATTTTATTAGTTTTGGATTTTTTTATTTATTTAATTTTAGGTTTATTTAGTTTAGGTTTAGGTTTTTTTATTTATTTTATTTTTAAGGTTTTGGGTTTAGGGTTGTAGGTTTTAGGGTTTAGGGTTTAGGGTTTCGGGTTTAGGGTTTAAAGTTTAGGGTTTTAGGGTTGTAGGTTTTAGGGTTTAGGGTTTAGGGTTTAGGGTTTAGGTTTTAGTTTAGGTTTAGGGTTTAGGTTTAGAGTTTATATTTAGGTTTAATTTAGGGTTTTTTGGTTTTAGGTTTTAGGGTTTTAGGGTTTAAGGTTTAGGGTTAGGTTTAGGGTTTTTTAGGTTTAGGTTTAATGTTTAGTTTAGGTTTAGGTTTAGGTTATTGAGGTTTTAGGGTTTATTTTAGGGTTTAGGTTTTAGTTAGGGTTTAGGGTTTAGGGCTTAGGGCTTAGGGTTTTAGGGTTTAGGGTTGTAGGTTTAGGGTTTAGAGTTTTAGGATTTAGGGATTAGGGTTAGGGTTTTTTAAAAATTAAGTAAATTAGTAAGTTTAGGTTTATTTATTTTATTTTTTATTTATTTTAATTTAGTTTATTTTCTATTTTTCTTTAGTTTATATATATATTTTTATTTAGTTTAGTTTATTTATTTTATTTTCTTTATTTTTACTTTAGGTTTTTTAATTTAGTATATTTTCTAGGTTTAGTTTATTTTGTAGTTTAGTTTTATTTTTATTTTATTTTTATGGTTTAGTTTTTATTTTTTATTTTTAAGTTTAGATTTAAGTTTTTATTTTATTTTTTTAAGTGTAGGTTTTAGTTTTTATTTTAGGTTTATTTTTAAGTTTATTTTTTTAGTTTAGGTTTAGGTTTATTTTATTTTTTAGGTTAATGTTTTGGTTTTATTTATTTAGTTTTATTTTATTTTATTTTATTCTTAGTTTATTTTATTTTTTATTTTAGTTTAAGTTTTTATTTATTTTATTATTTATTTTATTTTATTATTTTATTTTATTTTAGGTTTAGGTTTTAGTTTATTTTTTATTTTATTTAGGTTTAGGTTTTTATTTTTATTATTTTTTTATTTTTTATTTAGTTTAGGTTTAGGTTTTCAGGTTATTAGGGTTTAGGGTTTAGGGTTTAGGGATTAGGGTTTAGGGTTTTAGGGTTTAGGGTTTTAGGCTTTAGGCTTTAGGGTTATGGTTTAGGGTTTATTAGCTGAAGGTTTAGGGTTTAAGATTTTTAAGGTTTAGGGTTTAAGGTTAGCTTTAGTTTTAGTTTATTTGGTTTAAACTTTAGTTTAAGGTTTTAAGGTTTAGGTTAGGTTTAGAGTTTAGGTTTAGGGTTTAGGGTTTTAGGGTTTATAGTGTAGGTTATAGTTTAGGTTTATTTAGGGTATAGGGTTTAAGTTTAGGTTAATTTAAATTTAGATTTAAGGTTTATAGTTTAGGTTTAAGTTTATAGAGAGGGTTTAGGAGTTTTTTAGTTTAGGGTTTAGGTTTAGGGTTTAGGTTTAGTTTAGTTGGTTTAGTTAGTTTAAGTTTTAGGTTTAGGGTTTAGTTTAGGTTTAGTTTTATTTTAGGGTTTAGTTTAGGTTTAGGGTTTAAATTTTAGTTAGTTTAGGTTTTAGTTTAGTTTTTGGGTTTAGGGTTTAGGTTTAATTATTTAGGGTTTAGGGTTTAGGGTTTGGGTTTAGGGATTTAGGGTTTAAGGGTTAGGGTTTAGGGGATAGGGTTAGTGTTTTTTTATTTTATTAATTTTTTTATTTATTTTAAATTAAGTAAACTAATAGGTTTAGATTTATTTAATTTATTTTATTTTTTTATTTTGATTTAGATTTTTTTTATTTTAGTTTATTTTATAGTTTTAGGTTTATTTTTTAGATTTAATTTATTTTTATTTTATTTTCTAGGTTTAGGTTTTATTTTTTATTTTAGGTTTAGGTTTAGGTTTTATTTAATTTTTTAGGTTTAGGTTTATTTTTAATTTAGATTTATTTTAGGTTTTATTTTATAGTTTAGGTTTAGGTTTATTTTAGTTTAGTTTATTTTATTTAGATTAGGTTTATATTTAGGTTTAGTTTATTTTAGGTTTAGGTTTTTTATTTATTTAGTTTATTTTAGTAGGTTTAGGTTTATTTTATTTATATTTTATTTTTATTTTGGTTTAGTTTTTTTAGTTTAGGTTTTATTCTTTTATTTTTTTTAGCTTTATTTTTTTGGTTTACATTTTATTTAGTTTATTTTATTTATTTTAGGTTTATTTTATTTTTATTTTATGTTTAGTTTTTATTTTATTTAGGTTTTAATTATTAGGTTTATTTTATTTTTTAGTTTAATCTAGGTTTTTATTTATTTTATTTTATTTTATTTTTATTAGTTTATTTTATTTTATTTTTAGGTTTAGGTTTAAGTTTTAGCTTAGGTTTTTATTTTATTTTATTTTTTATTTTATTTAGGTTTAGGTTTTTTTATTTTATTTTTTGGTTTTATTTAGTTTAAGTTTAGGTTTTAGTTTTTTAGGGTTTAGTTAGTTTAGGTTTAGGGTTTTTTTAGAATTTAGGGTTTAGGGTTTATGGTATAGTGTTTAGGGTTTAGGTTAGGGTTAGGTTTAGGGTTTAGTTTGGGGTTTAGTTAGGTTTTAGGTTTAGGTTTTAGTTTAAGGTTTAAGGTTTAGGGTTAGTTTTAGGGTTAATTTTAGTTTAGGGTTTAAGTACTTTAGTCTTTAGGTTTAAATTTTAAACTTTAGGGTTTAAGTTTAGGTTTAGTATAGGGTTTAAGTTTTAAGTTTAGGTTTAGGTTTAGAGTTTAGGGTTTAGTTTAGAGTTTTATGGTTTAGGAGTTTAAGTTAGTTTAGGGTTTAGGAGTTTAGGGTTTAGGGTTTAAGTTGATTATTAAGGTTAAACTTTAGTTTAGGTTTAAGTTTAAGTTTTAAAGTTTAGTTTAAGGTTTAGTATTTTAGGAGTTTAAGTTTAGGGTTTGGTTTTAGATTTAAGGTTTAGGAGCTTAGGAGTTTAGATTTTAAGATTAGGTTTAAAGGTTTAAGGTTTGTTTGCATTTAGTGTTTTATGATTTAAGGTTTAGTTTAGAGTTTAGGATAGTAGGTTTA
>JAKCPB010001210.1:0-79897 GCA_021442155.1 Cymbidium sinense | reverse complement strand
AATTAAAAATAATCATAAACTAAAACTAAAAATATAAGACATAAAATAAATCTAAAATAAGAAACCTAAAACTAAACCCAAATAAATAAAATAAAAACTTACTCTTAAACCTAAAAATAAAAAATAAAACCTAAACCTAAAAAATAAAAAAAAAAATAAAACTAAACAAAAAAAAACATAAACCTAAACCTAAACCTAAAAATTAAATTAAAATAAGAAATCTAAATTAAAATAAATAATCTTAAAATAAATAAATTAAACTAAAGAAAAATAAAAAAATAAACCCAAATAAAAATAAAAATAAATTAAAATAAAATAATTAAAAATGAAACTAAATAAACCTAAACCTATCGATTTACTTAATTTTAAACCTTAAACCTTAAACCCTAAAAATAAATCCCAAATCCTAAACCCTAAAAAAAATAACAAACCTCTACCCTAAACTCTCCTAAATCCTAAACCTAAACCCCAACTGTGACACTAAACCCTAAACCTAATCCCAAAACCCTAAACTATTGACTTTTGTTCTAACCTCCAAAACCCTAAACCACTAGCTAAAGCTAAATTGAGCCCCAAATACCTAAACCTAAACCCAAACCTAAATTGTGAAAACCTAAACCCTAAACTCCATAAACCTTACACCTTAACTAAACCCAAACCCTAACCCTACCACTCTATAACTAAACCAATAAACTGACTGAGCCAATCCCACTCTAAACTCTATAAACTAAAATAAAACTTAAACTAAAATAAATAAGCCTAAAATAAATAAAATAAATTAAATAAAAGCATACCTAAATAAAATAAAAAATAAAAGACTAAAATAAATAAAGATAAACTAAATAAAGGCCTAAACTAAACCTTAATCCTGACCCTAAATCCTAAATCCTAAACCTACCCTACCCTCCCTAAAATCTTAAACCAACCCTAAATTCTAAATAAATATAAAAGAATAAATAATCATAATCTTAAACCACCCTAAAGCCTACACATCTTAAACCTAAAAACCTAAACCCTAAACCACAAAAAAACCCTAAACTAAAAACCATAAAGCCTAAACCATAAAACTAAAAACTTAAAAAATAAACTAAAATAAAATAAACTAAAATAAATAAACATAAATTAAATTAAAAAAATATAATTAAATAAAAAATTGACTAAAATAAATAAAACTAAACTAAATAAACTATATAAACCTAAACATAGTGGTTTCAATTAAATGAAAAACTAAACTTCCTAAGTCCTATACCCTAAACAAACCCTCAATCCTAAACTAACAAAGCTAAACCTAAAAAACTGAGCCATAAGCTAAACCATAAACCCTAAACCAAAATCTTACTTAAACCCTAAACCCTAAACCCTGACTACTCAAACCCTAAGCCATAAAACCCTAAACCCCAAAACCATACAGACCATACCCTAAACCCAACCTAAAACCTTAAATAAAACATAAACATAAATAAAATAGAAAAATGAAATATCATAAAAACCTAAACTAAAACATAAACCTAAATCTAAAAATAAAAAATAAACTAAAATAAAATAAATAAAAACTTAAAATAAACTAAAAAATAAAATAAACCATAGAATCAAAAACCTAAATAAATTAAAAACTAAACATAAGATAAAAATAAAATAAACCTAAAATAAAATAAAAAAAAACTAAATAAAATCCTAAACCTAAAAAAATAAACCTAAAAATAATACCTAAAAATAAATAAAAAATAAAACCTAAACCTAAACATAAGAAAAACTTAAACCTATAAATAAAACTCAACTAATAAATAAACCTAAACCTAAATCTAAATCTAAATAATAAACTAAAATAAAAAACCTAAACAAAATTAAATAAACCTAAAATTAATAAATTAAACTAAATGAAATTAAAAAATATACCTAAATAAAAATAAACAATAAAGTAAAATAAAATAAATAAAATATAAACTAAATATGCTAAATAAACCTTAACCAACCGTTTAATTAAAAAAAAAAACCTTAAATCCTAAAACTTAAAAATCCTAAACCTAAACCCTAAAACCAAAACACTAAACCCTAAACCTTAAAGCAACCCTAAAACCTTAAACCTAAACCCTAAACCCTAAACCTAATGCTAAACCCTAAACCTTAAACCCCAAACCCTAAACATAAACTAAAGTGGCTAAATAAATTAAAAATAAACTTAAACCCTAAAACCATCTAGACCTAAACCTAAACCTAAACCCTAAAATGGGAACTTTGAGGAGGATCATCATCTTCAGGCTTCTAGATCTAGCGGTGGAGCTGAAGGCGAGGTAATCAGTGGTAGTGGGGGACTTGGAGGTGCTAGTGGATATGGAGGTGGTGGTCAGAGTAGAGGTGGTTATGGTTTCGGGAGGAGCGATGGAGGATACAACCGTGGTGGTAGTAGTGAGAGAGATCGGGGATATGATGGTGGGTCCCGCTACTCGAGAGGCCGGGGTGGTCTTGATGGGAACTGGAGAAACTGAAGAACGGTGAATCCGATCTGCTGCTTATGGAACTGTCTTCATAGTAGAGACGGTTCTAGTTATCTAGGGTTTTTGATTTTCTCTATGCATGATCATTTTTGATCTATGTCATCACTTATATCTTAGAAAACTTGGTGTGTTACTTGGTTGATGAAATAGAAAAGAAGAAATGTGGAATATGAATTTATTCTTTGTTAGAAATAAAAACCAAAACCCTAAACTATAAAAAAACCTAAACCTAAAATAAAAATAACATAAAACTAAACCTACACTAAAATAAACTAAACTAAACTAAATAAAACCTAAACCTAAACCTAAAATAAACTAAATCTAAACCTAAACCTAAACTAAATAAAATTAAATAAACTAAAACTAAACCTAAACATAAACTAAAAAATAAAACCTAAAAATAAACCTAAAATAAAAACCTAAAACCTAAACCTAAAAAATAAAATAAAACCTAAACATAAAGCTAAAATAAAAATAAAACCAAAACCTAATAAAAAGTAAAAAAATAAAACAAACTAAAAATAAATATAAACCAAACCAAAAAAATCTAAAATAAAAAACCTAAACTAAAATAAATAAACTAAAATAAATAAACTAAAATTAAATAAAAATAATAAAATAAACTAAAAAAATAAAAAATAAACTATATAAAGCTAAACCTATCGGTTTACTTAATTTTTTTTAAAAAACCCTAAACCCTAAACCCTAAACCCTAAATCTTAAACCCTAAACTCTAAACCCTAAATCATAAATCCTAAAAACTAAATCTTAAACCTAACCTAAATCTGAACCTACAACCCTAATCATAATCCTAAAACCAAACACAAACTAAACCTAAACCAAACTAACCCTAAACAATAAACACAAACTAAAATAAACTAGCTCTAACCTAAACCTAGCGTTAAAGCTAAAACCCTAAATCCTAAACCATAAACCATAAAACCTAAACAAACCCTAAACCCTAAGCTAATCTTAAACCCTAAGCTAAACCTATAAACCACAAAACACAAAACCCTAAACCCCCACCCACCACACCACAACCCAAACCAAACAAACCCTAAAACCTAAACCACAAACCCCAAACCCTAAACCATAAACCCTAAATCTTAACCCAACCTACCACAACCTAAACCTTATATCCCAAACCCTAAACCTAAATGTAACTAAATAAATTAAAAATAAACCTAAACCCCAGAATTGGTAGAACCTTCATATCTAGATATGGGGTGGGCAAGCGAGGTGGTAGTTATCGTGGTGGTGGGGATTTGAGGTGTTGGTGGATATGGAGGTGGTGTTCAGAGTAGTGGTGGTCATGGAAGTGGGAGGAGCGATGAAGGATACAGTCATTGTGGTGGCGGAGGGAGAGATCGGGGATATGATGGTGGATCCTTCTACTCGAGAGGCCGAGGTGATCTTCATGGGAACTAGAGAAATAGAATAATGGTCAATCTGATCTGATGCTTATGCAGTGTTGTCTTTACAGTAGAAACTATTCTAGTTATCTAAGGTTTTTGATTTGCTTTATGTGTGCTCATTTTTTATTTATGTCATCACTTCTGTCTTAAAAACTTGGTGTGTTACTTGGTTGATGAAACTAAAAAGAAGAAATGTTGAATCTAAATTTATTCTATGTTTGTAAAAGGAAACTAAAATCCTAAAACCCTAAACAAAAACCTAGACCCCAAACCAAAAAAAAAACTAAATCTAAAAAAAATACAATAAACTTATACCTACATTAAAATAAACTAAATTAAAATAAATAAAACTTAAACCTAAACCTAAAATAAACTAAACTAAACTAAGCCTAAACTAAATAAAATAAACAAACTAAAAATAAACCTAAACTTAAATTAAAAAAATAAAACATAAAAATAAACATAAAATAAAACCTAAAAACTAAACCTAAAAAAATAAAATAAAAAAATCTAAACCTAAAAATAAAATAAAAATAAAACCTAACCTAAAAAGAAAAAAAAAAATAAAACTAAACTAAAGATTAAAAAACCTAAACTTAAAAAAATATATAAATTAAAATAAAACTAAACTAAAATAAAAAACTAAACTAAGTAAAATAAAAAAACTTACTTAAAATAAAAAAATAAAAAAACAAAAATAAACTAAATGAACCTATGGGTTTGCTTAATTTTTAAAAATCCTAAAACACTAAACTGACTAAACCACAAAGCCCTAAACCATCAACCCTAAATGCCCCACTAAACTAAAGCCCTGACAATGACCATAAAACTTACTAAACCATGAACTAAACCTAAATAAAAGAAATAAAACCAGACCACAACCCATAACCCTAACCTGAGCCCAAACCCTGAGCCCTAAAACCTGATCCACTGAGCCTTAAACCACAACCCTAAACCCTAAACCCTGACCTAAACCCTAGGCTAAACCCCAAACCTGGACCCACTGACCATGCACCTAAACCACAAAACCTAAAACCTAAACCTAAAATGATGGACATAAAATAAATAAAATAAAACTTAAAAATAATAAAAATAAAAAAATTAAAAATGAAAACCTAAGATAAAACTTAAAACTAAACCTACTATAAAATAAGATAAATAAAATAAAAACTAAACTAAACTAAAAAAAATATAAAAGCTATAAAACCTAAAATAAAATAAAACCTAAACATAAAATAAAAAGTAAGCCTAAAATAAAATAAAATAAAACTAAATAAAAACCTAAAATAAAATAAACCTAAAATAAATAAAATAAAACCTAAACCATAAACTAAAAAACTAAACTAAACAAAAACTAAAATAAATAAACAAACCTAAACCTAAAATAAACTAAACTAAACCTAAACTAAATAAAATAAAATAAACTAAAAATAAAGCTAAACTAAAAATAAAACCTAAAATAAACCTAAAATAAAACCTGACTAAAAACATAATAAACTAAACCTAAACCTAAAAATAAAAAAAATTAAAACCTAAACCTAGATAATAAAATAGAAATAAAACTCGACTAAAAAAAAACCTTAACCTAAATCTAAACCTAAAAACTAAAATAAAATAAAATAAACTTGGATTAAAATAAATAAACCAAAATTAAATAAACTAGACTAAATAAAAATAAAAAAACCTAAAAAAGTAATAAATAAAATAAATTAAAATAAATAAAATAAACTAAATAAACCAAAACCTATTGGTTTACTTAATTTATTTTATAAAAACATAAACCCCAAATCCTAAACCCTAAACCTAAACCCTAACACTAAACCAAAAGCATAAACCCTAAAAGCCTAAACCACAAACAAACCTAAACCTAATCCCTAAACCCTTAACTTAAACCTAAACCTAACCAATCCTTAAACCTAAACAAACCTAAACCTAAACTTAAAGTAACTAAATAAATTAAAAATAAACTTAAACCCTAAAACAACCTAAACTAAACCTAAACCTAAGAATGGGCAAAACCTTGATGGCAGAACATCATCCCAAGTCTTGTCTAGATCTAGGGGTGGAGGTGAGGTATTATCCGTGGTGTTGGGGATCTCTGACTTGGTGGATATGGAAGTGGTGGTTGAGTAGTGGTGGTTATCGAGGCAAGAAGAGTGATGAAGGTTATAGCTGCGGTGGTTATGGAGGGATAGATCGGTGATATGATGGTGGATCCCCTACTTGAGGCCGGTGGTTGATGGGATAGGACAAAGCGAAGAACAACGATCTTCAGCTTATGGAACTGTCTTTACACTAGAGTTTAGCTATCTAGGGTTCTTGATTTGCTCTATGCATGCACATTTTTTTTATGTCACTTGTGTTAGAAAACTTGGTGTGTTATTTGGTTGATGAAATAGAAAAGAAGAAATGTTGAATATCAATTTTTCTCGTAAAAAAAAAAACAAAGACCTAAACCCTAAAACATAAACACTAAACCTAAAACATAAACCCTAAATTGTAAACCCCAAAACCTAAACTAAACCCTAAAACAACCTAAAACAAATCCTAAAACTAAACCCACAAACCTCCTAAACCCTACTAAACCTAAAACCCTAAACCTAAACCCTAAACCTAAAAACATAACCAATATAAAAATAAAAATAAAAAATAAATAAATAAAAAAAATAAAAAATAAAAACCAAAATAAACTAAATAAACTAAATAAAATAAATAAAACTAATAAATTAAAATAAAAAAATAAATTAAACTAAATAAACAAAAACCTAAAATTAAAAAAAAAATAAAATAACTTAAAAAAAAAAATAAAATAAATTGAAAAAAATAAATTAAAATTAAAAAAAAACTACCTAAAAATAAAACAAAAATTAAAACCCAAAAAAATAAATAAAATAAAACATAAACACTAAACTAAAAATCCTAAACATAAAAATAAAATAAATAAAACTAAAATAAACTAAACTAAAATATAAAATAAACCTAAAATAAAAATAAAACTAAACTAAACCTAAACTTAAACTTAACTAAACCTAAACCTAAACTAAACTAAATATAATAAATTAAAGTAAAATAAACCTAAACCTAAAAAAACTAAAAAAAATAAAACCTAAAATAAAAAAAATAAAACCACTAATCCTGAAATAAAATATAAGCCTAAAACATAAAATAAAAATAAAACTTAAACAAAAAATAAAATAAAAATAAACTCAACTAAAACTAAACTAAACCTATAAATAATAAATTAAAATCAAAACCAAAACTAAATTAAATAAACCTAAAATAAATTAATTAAGAAAAATAAAAATAAAAATAAACCTAAATAAAAATAAAAACTAAAATAAACTAAAATAAATAAAACTAAATTAAGTAAACTAAATAAACTATGCATACTAGTTTACTTAATTAATAAAATTTAAAACTAAAATAAATAAAAATAAAATAAAAACCTGAACCCTAATCCCTAAAACTAACCACTAAACCTGACCCTAAACCTAAACCCCAAACCCCAAACCCTAAACCCTAAACCATAAACCCAAATAAAAAAAAAAAAAAAACCTAAACTAAATAAAATAAATAAAATAAATAAATAAAACTTAAACCAAAATAAAATAAATAAATAAAATAAAATAAAACCTAACTAAAATTAAACCAAAAAAAATAAAAATAAAATAAAATAAATATAAAGTAAAAAAAAACTAAAATAAACAAAATAAATAAACCTAAACTAAAAAATAAAAACTAAAATAAATAAAACCTAAACCTAAACTAAAATAAACTAAACCTAAACCTAAACTAAATAAAATAAATAAAGTGAAAATAAACCTAAACTAAACTAAAAATAAAACCTAAAATAAACCTAAAATAAAATCATAAAACCTAAAATAAAAATATAAAATAAAACCTAAACCTAAATATAAATAAAAAATTAAAAAATAAAATAAAATAAAACTAAACTAAAAAATAAACATAAACCTAAACCTAAACTAAGAAATAAACTTAAATAAAAAAAAACTAAACTAAAATAAATAAACTTAAAATAAATATAAAATAAATAAAATAAAATAAAATAATAAAAATAAACTAAAATAAAAAAATAAACTAAATAAACATAATCTATCGGTTTGAATTTACAAAAAAAATCCTAAACACTAAATCCTCTACAATCCTAAACTAAACCCTACTGACAACCCCTTAACCAAAACTAAAAATGAAACACTAAAACAAAGCAAACCCTAAAACCTAAACCCTAAACCCCAAACCCTAAACCCTAAACTTATAACCCCTAACCCTAAATCCACAAACCATAAAGCCACACCACAAACCCTAAACCTAAATGTAAACCCTAAACCTAAACCTAAAGCAACCCAAACCCTAAACCACAAACCATAAATCAAATAAACCCAAAACCCTAAACCCCAAACCTAAAGCTAAACCTAAAGTAACTAAATAAATTTAAAAATAAACCTAATCCATAAAGCCTAATAAACCTAAACCTAAAGCTTATGAATGGGTAGAACCTTGATGATAGGAACATCACCGTCAGCCATGCATAGTCTGCATTTGGTGGTGGAGGTGAAGGCAGTGGTGATTATCATAGTGGTGGGGGGGATGAGGTGGATATAGAGGTGGTGGCACGGCGGTGGTGGTTATGGAGGAGGGGAACAGAGGTTTCTGACCATGGTGGCGTGAGGGAGATCGGGAAATGATGGTGGATCTCACTCGAGAGGTGGTGGTTCGATGGGAACTGAGAAATTGAAGAACCATGATCCGATCTACTTATAGAATTGTCTTTATAGTAGAGAAAAGTTCTAGTTATCTTGCAATTTTGATTTGTTGTATGCGTGCTCATTTTTTATCATGCCTTGTGTCTTAGAAAACTTGGTGTGTTACTTAGTTGATGAAATCGAAGAAGAAATGTTGAATAAATTTGTTCTTTATTAAAAATAAAAATCATAAACCCTAAATAAAAACTTGAACCAAAATTGAAACCTAAACAAACCTAAACCCTAAACCCTAAACTCTAAAAATAAAAAAATAAAAAAACTAACTAGAACCACAAAAAACTACTAAACCTAAACCTAAACCATAAACCTACAATAGAAAACCTACAATTGAAAAACTAAACCTAAAAAACCAAAACCTAAACTCTAAACCCTAAACCCAACCTAAAACCTAATCAACCCTAAAATATAAAGCATAAACCCTAAAACCCTAAGCCCTAAACCTAAAGTAAATAATAAACTAAACTATCGGTTTACTTAATTTAAAAAACCTAAACCCTAAATCCTAAACCTAAACACTAAACTAAACCATAAACCCTAAAACCTAAACTGACTAAACTTACACTAAACCATAAACTCTAAAACCAAACCTAAACCCCACTCCCAAACCTAAACCACTAAAGCCTAAACTCAATCCCCTATACCTAAAAAAGCATAAACCCTAAAATGTTAAACCCTAAACCCTAAACCAAAAAACCTAAACCAACCTAAACCATAAACCCTAAACCCCAAACCTAAACATAAACTAAAAGTAACTAAATAAATTAAAAAATAAACCTAAACCCTAAAACCAAATAAACCTAAACCTAAACCTAAACCCAAGAATGGTCGAACCTTGAGGATGGAACATCACCATTAGGGACAACTAGATCTCTGCAGTGGAGGCGAGGCGAGGTGGCGGTTATCATTGTGGTTGTGGGGGATTTGGAGATGCTGGTGGATATGGAGGTGTTGATCGAAGCAGTGGTGGTGATGGAGGTAGGTCGAGCGATGAAGGTTACAATCATGGTGGTGGTGGAGGGAGAGAATGGGGATATGATGGTGGATCTCTCTACTCAAGAGGCCGTGGTGGTTTTGATGGGAACTAGAGAAATTGAAGAACTATTGATTCGATCTGCTACATATAGAACTATGTCTTTATAGTAGAGATGGCTCTAGTTATCTATAGTTTTTAATTTTTTGTATGCGTGCTCATTTTTTTATCTATGTCGTCACTTGTGTCTTAGAAAACTTGGTGTGTTACTTAGTTGATGACATCGAAAAGAAGAAATATTGAATCTGAATTTATTCTTTATTAAAAAAAATCATAAACCCTAAACAAAACCTGAACCTTAAAACTGAAACCTAAACACTAAACCCTAAACTCTAAAAAATAAAAAAATAAAAAAACCTAAAACCTAAACCTAAACCTAAACCTAAACCCACACAAACCCTAAACCTAAACCTACAAAATCCTAAACCTAAAACTAAACCTTAAACTCACTTAACTCTAAACCCTAAACCCTAAACTAAAATCATACCTAAACCTAAACTAAAAGCATAAACCCTAAAACTAAGCTAAACCTAGTAAACTAAATAAACTAAACCTCTGGTTTACTTAATTTTAAAAAAAATCCTAAACCTAAATACTAAACCTAAACCACTAAACCCCAACCCAAAACTTATGACAACTACAACCTAAATCATAAACCTAAACCCCAAAATAAACCTAAAAAACACTAAACCCTAAGCCCTAAACCCTAAAGCCTAAACTTTAATCCCTAACACTACACCCTAAACCCTAAAAGAATAAACCCTAAAATGTTAAACACTAAACTCTAAACCCAAAACTGTAAACCCGAAACCCTAACCATAAACCCAAAACCAAACCCTAAACATAAACTTAAAGTAACTAAATAAATTAAAAAATAAACCTAAATGCTAAAACTAAATAAACCTAAACCTAAACCTAAACCTTAAGAGTGTTCAGAACCTTGACAAACGGAACATCACTATCAACCAGGGACAGTCTAGATCTGGCAGTGGAGGTGAAGGTAGAGGCGGTGGTTATCACAGTGGTGGTGGGGGATTTGGAGGTGCTCGTGGATATGGAGGTGTTGATCGAAGTAGTGGTGGTTTTAGGGGGTGATGGTTATAATCATGGTGGTGGAGGAGGGAGAGATCGAGGATATGATGGTGGATCCTGCTACTCAAGTGGCTAGGGTGGTTTGCATGGGAATTGAAAAAATTGAAGAATGGTCAATATGATTTGCTACTTATGGAACTGTGTCTTCATAGTAGAGACAACTCTAGTTATCTAGAGTTTTGGATTTTCTCTATGTGTGCTCATTCTTAATCTATGTCATTGCTTATGTCTTAGAAAACTTTGTGTATTACGTGGTTGATGAAATCTGAATTTGATCTCTATGAAAAAAAACCAAAACCTAAACCCTAAACTAAAGCTGAACCCTAAACCTAAAACCTAAACCCTAAACCCTAAACCTAAAATAAAAAAATAAAATAAAAAAACCTAACCCCCTAAACCCTAAACCTAAACCCCAAAACTGAACCCTACAAATCAACCTAAACCCTAAACCATAAACCCCAAACCCTAAAAACCTAAAAACTAAACCTAAACTTAAAAAAACCTAAAAAAAAGTAAAAAAGCCTTAACCAAAATAAATAAAATAAAATAAAATAAAAACCTAAACTAAAACCTAAACCTAAACCTACAGTAAAATCTAAACTTAAACCTAAAAATAAAATAAAATAAAAACTAAACTAAAATAAAATAAATAAAACCCTAAACAAAACTAAAAATAAAATAAACCTAAAAATAAAAACTTAAAAAAACTAAAATGTAAATGAAAAATAAAAATAAAATAAACCTAAAATAAAATAAAATAAAAATAAAATAAACCAGATAAAATAAAATAAAAACTAAATAAAAACCTTAACCAAAAAAATAAATAAAATATAAAACCTAAAACTAAAATAAAGAAAATAAAATAAACCTAAACCTAAACTAAAATAAATAAAACCTAAACCTAAACCTAAAATAAACTAAATCTAAACCCTAAACTAAATAAAATAAAATAAAAAATAAACCTAAAAAAACTAAAAATAAAACTAACCTAAAAAATAAAACATAAAACCTAAACCTAAAAATATAAAAAAACCTAAACCTAAACCTAAAATAAAAAAATAAAACCTAAAACATAAAATAAAATAAAAAAAAAACAAAACTAAAAAAATTGAACATAAACCTAAACATAAACCTAAGAAATAAACTAAAAAAAAACCTAAACTAAAATAAATAAACATAAAATATATAAAATAAACTAAAAAAAATAAACATAAATAAAAATAAAAAATAAAATAAATTAAAAAAATCTAATAAATAAAAAAAATAAACTACTAATTTACTTAATTTAAAAAATACCCAAACTGAACTAAACCTAAAACCCTAAACCCAAACCATAAAATATAAAATGAAAAATGCCATCCACTAACCTTAAACCAACCTAACCCTAACCTGACCAACCTAAACCTGACCTAACCTACCCACCACTAATAACCAAAATACAACCCCAGGCCACAAATCCTGAGCCTACCTACTAAAACCCACTGAGCCTAAACCTAAACTAAACTAAACCTAACCTACCACTGATCCCAGGCCACCACCTAAACCCTAAACCTGAGCCTAAAACACAAAACCCTAAAAAATAAAATAAATCAATAAAGTAAACCTAAATTAAACCTAAATTGAAAAAAATAAACTAAAATAAAACCTAAACTAAAATAAATAAACTTTAAATATAAATAAACTAAATAAAATATAAATAAGTAAAAAAAATAAAAAATAAAACTAAATTAAACTAAATAATAAACTATCGGTTCAAATTTTTTTTAAAACTCCTAAATCCTAAACCCTAAACCCAAGCCAAAGCTAACCATAAACTCTAAACCCTAAACCTAAATAAACTGAAACCTAAACCCTAGACCTAAACCCTAAATGCTAAACCTTACTAAACCCACAATCTAAACCACAACCCCAAACCACAAAACCTAAACCTAAACCTAAACCTAAACCCAACCCTAGGTTTATTTTTAGATTTTAAGATTTAGGTTTTTTTAATTTATTTAGTTACTTTAGGTTTGTTTGGGTTTCTAAACCCTAAACCTAAATAAAATAAACCTAAACCCTAAATTCCTAGTAGGCATGAGTCATCAACTCACGTTGACAACATCCCTACCCTTTATACACATCACCATACCCACCCATCACCCAAGCCCTCGACCTCATGCTCTGGTGGTTCCCCTTTTCCCTTTCAATTTTGGCATTACGGCTTGATTGATGTTTTCTTGATTCTCCTGGATTCCTTCAGTGGTGGCCCGGCCACTTTCATGTTTTACTTGGGTGATACCATAGCTTGGCATCATCCTTAATGATTCATGGGGAAGATGGATCCAATGGATCTACTAGGGCATCAACTACCTTGCTTGTTGCTTCAAAATCATTCAAAGACATCCTACTAAGGATAGTGTTGGTGAATCCACGAAACTTTTTGACTTCTTTTCAAACCATGCCTGTGGTTATGTGCTCTGATCTGATTGTGAAAAAGCTTGCTAAGCCATTTGAATTCACTTTGGTTGGAAAGTTTACTCTTAGGTCGAATCTGGAAAACATTTGCACTTTTTTCATAGTTTGAAACTTTTTAGTTCTTTTACGATTAGTTTAACTAAGCCTTACCATATTTTGATTCAATTAATAAATGATTTGGATTACTCATATCTTTTTGCACATCATTTTTATTTTGTTTTCAATCAAATGAGGTTGCTGAAATGGACTCCACTATTTGATATTAGGGAAGAATCCGCAATCATTTTGGTTCAGATTTCTCTCCCCAATATGCAATTTCATTTCATTAATCATCAATTCCTCTTTGCCGTGGGTGCTTTATTTGGTTAGCCATTGCAAATTGATCAAGCAATGTCTACAAAATCTCGACCTTTTGTGGTTAAAATCTTTGTTGAATTGGATATTACCAAGAAACACCCCCAAAGAGATCTGGTTGGGATCTAAAAATTATAGTTATATGCAAAAAGTTGATTTTGAAAATTTCCTATCTATTCTCATTGTAAAATCCACGGGCATGATAATTTTGAATGTTTCATTATGCATCCTCACCTAAAAAAAGAATTTTTTTTTAAGAAAACTATTATTTCTAACCCTAAGTGACCCATTAAATATCAAAAGTTAATTAGAAAAAGATTCATTGAATGTTCTTAATAAGGCTATTTTACCTCTTATTTTTCTATGCAATTGAAGGTTTCTAATATGGAAAATAATAATTTCTCTAAACTTTTGGATGGATTCTTTTCCTCTAAGTCGATCCATGCATCCTTATCGATTTTGATTGACAAAAATGAAGCTTAAATTGAAAATATTAATAAGGATATCAATGTTATGCATCATTTGAATTCAATGGAGAATATGGCTTTGGTTTCTCATGATATTTAGTTTGAAAAATCTGACTTTATTTTAGTTTAGGATGATTTAAATTCTCAAAAAAGATTTGGTTTTGTCTAATAATCCAGGTATTGAAGAAGAAGGGCTTGATGTTCACACTTGCCATCTTAATAATTTTGTTTAAGCTCCCTCACTAGCTATACTTGAAGCTGATTTTAATAAATTCTAATGGCTTGGAAGAAGGAGAACTCACTTCTATATAAGAGATTTTCCATAAATCTATGACTAATGTTGATAAATCCTTCTCGGATGATGATTCTATGGGAAAAGGAAATGGTTTCCAAACTTATCATCCTAAAAAAAAAAAGAATGTTAAAACTTCCTCCCAAATTGTCCAAAAACACTAGATCTACTGTGACCTCCCTCTCCTCTCTTAATTAACCTTCTCTTAACCCCTTTTTATTTCTTTATGTTCAATTTTCTTGTTTGGAATGTTAGAGGGATTGGTATCCTCTCTATTCATAAATGTATTAGAAACCTTTATTGTATTCATAATATTTCTTTACTTATTATTTTAGAGCCTCTTATTCATGCAAACAAAATTAACCATGTTGCTAGAATGATCAATTTCAATAATTTTTTCTCTAATGTTAGTAATTAAATTTGGTGTTTTGGAATAATTTTTGGAGGTTTCTATTCTTGATGATTTTCAACAAGTTGTCAATGGTCAAATATCTTATGGTGACTATTGTGTTTTAGGCTCTTTTATCTATGCATCTTGTAATAGATATGGTAGAAATCTTCTTTGGGAAAATTTGAGGAATTTTGCTACCTATCAATAAACCTTGGTTTGTTGGTGGGGATTTCAACACTATTTTATTCTCTTCGAAGTGGTGGTTGCTCTCATAATATTCATTCAATGGAAGAATTTTCTAATATGATCCTTGATTGCAATTTGATTGATATTGGCTTTAAGGGTTCAAATTTTACTTGGCAAAACTCTAGACTTTGGCAAAGGTTGTACCAAATTATTTTAATACTCAGTGGATTACTCAATGGCCTATTACTTTTGTCGATCATTTAAGAAGAACCTTATCTGATAGTGCTCCTCTTTTGGTTTCTATTAAAGATAACTCTAATAGAATAAAAAATTTCTCTCATTTTAGATTTCAGAACATGTGGATTCAGCATATTGATTTCTTTAATGTTGTGGCTAACAATTGGAAAACTCCCTTACATCCTAACAATTTGAGTATGGGGATGAATAGATTTTGGTTTAAGCTTAAAAGATTTAAACAAAATTTGGGTTGGTGGAACAAGCATTATTTTAAAAACCTTTTTGCTAATATCAAAGAAATGGAAAAAAGAGTCTTGAAGTCTATTATGCGATCTTACTAAGATTAAGGACTTCGAGGTGAAAGATAAACTTGTTAATTTTAAAATTTGGAAGAGGCTTATTGGCACCAAAAAGCTACTAGCAAACATATTGTGAATGGTGACAAAAATACTAGATATTTTTGTGCTTTAGTTAATAAAAAGAGAGCTTTAAATAATATTCAAAAAATTAAAGATGATAATGGAGAATAATGATATTAAGGATTCATCCATTAATTACTTTAGAAATATGCTTAATAAAAGTTGTTCTAATGAAGCTATCTCTAAATCTCACTTGATTCCTTCTATTATAAATAATAATGACAATGATTTACTTATTATTGTACTTAATGCGGAAATTTTATAGTTCTTAATAGCATGAACATAGATTTTGTTCTTTGGTTGAGGGTTTCACTACAATTTTTTCAAAATGATGGTTAATTATTAAAAATGATTTGGTAGAGGTTGTGGTTGATTTTTTTTAATGGTAATCCTATTCTAGATATTTTTCTAAACTTCTATTATTCTCATACTTAAGAAAGATAATGACTATTATTGGGTGATTTTAGAGCTATTAGTCTTTGCACCTTCTTCAATAAGCGATTTCCAAAATTCTAACCAACAAGCTCAATCCTTTGCTTCATAGAAATATCTCTCTAAACCAAACTAGTTTTGTTAGAGGTAGATCTATTTCTGATAATATTCTACTTGCTCACTAATTAATTCATGATTTAGACACAAGGACTAGAGGTTGCAACATTCTATTCAAATTAGATATTACCAAAGCTTTTGACAATATCTCTTGGGATTTCCTTATCCATATTCTGAATTTATTTGAGTTTTCTGATAAATTTATCTTTCATGGTTTTCTATTTTTCTTAATGGGGAGGCCTTGTGCTTCTTTCCTTCTTCCCATGGCCTAAGATAAAGGGATCCTTTATCTCTTGCCTTATTTATTATTATTGTTGAGTACTTATCTAGGAGTATCAATGATCTATTCTTAAACAATTCTTAGTATGTATTATAGAATTCTTGGTGGTCTTCCTGTTTCTCATTTAAGCTTTGTAGATGATTTAATTATTTTTTCCAATGCTGCTATTCATCATATCAAAAATCTCAATTATTTTAAAACTAAATTTTGCAGAGAAAGTGGTTTAGCTATCAATGATAAAAAAAGCTATTTTATTACTTCTTCAAGCATCTCCAATAATAAAAATAATCAAATCATGCATAACACTAACTTTAAACATCAACACCTTCCTCTTAAGTACTTGGGTGCTCCTCTTTTTAAAAGTCCGAAATGTTCCCATCTTTTTAATGAGTTAATTCAAAAAAATTAAATAAAATTTTTATTTGGAGATTTCATTTACTTTCATTTGGTGGCAGACTCACTATTCTTAAAAGCACTCTCAATTCAGTGCCTCTTTATTTGATTCAAACTATTATCCCCTAATTTACTATCGAATTGATCATTTGCTTAATAAATTTTTTTGGGGATCCAGTAACTCTACTAAAATAATGCATTGGACTTCCTAGCATAAATGTTGTGGTCCCTTGGGTGAAGGTGGTCTCGGTTACAAACTGATTTGTGAAGCTATTACTACCTTCTCTCATAAGCTCTGGTGGAATTTTAGAAAGAATGATAACCTTTGTGCTAATTTTATGATGAAAAAATATTGCCAAGGTAAACACCTTATCTATGCTTATAAAGTTGGTGATTCTCCAGTTTGGAAAAGGCTTTGCTCCATTAAATAGGTTGTTGAACCCTTAATATCTTGGGGTATTCATTCGAGTTCTTCTTTCTTTTGGCAAGATAATTGGATTGGCAATGTCTCTATTGACTCCCTTTTTATCTACCCACTCTACTACATCTATCAAAGTTAACTTTTTTGCATAATAACACTTGGAATGAAAACAAACTTGAGAATTATATTCTATTTCTCTTTTAGATAACTTTAGAAATATCCCTATTTTCTAACAAAACCAAATTCTCTTTAAGCTTTCTTACAATGGTGATTTTGTTTATAAAGAGGTTTGGAATTTTATTAGAGATAAGCAAAACTCCTCTAATTTTTTCATTAAACTTTGGAGCAATATCATTCCCATTTCTTATTTGGTTTTAGCTTGGAGGATTTCGAATAACTTTATTCCTATGGACTCTTTGCTCTAGAATAAAAGGTTTTATTTGCATTCAAAGTGCTATTGTTGCTTTCATATTGAAAATGTTAATCATGTTTTTTTCAATGGTGCTATTACTTCTAAATTATGGTTATGGTATGATGATTTATTTAATACCAACTACTTTCATGGCTCTCTTTCCATATATCAACTTCTTGAAGTCTGTTTCCAAAAAATTATGAAAGGTCATATCAAAGTTCTAGTTGCTATTACCCTTATTTGGTTCATCTAGATGGATATAAATAATATTAAATATCATGGCATTCCTACGATCCATAAAAGGATCTTGGCTAGAACCAAAGAAAACATTCATGATTTGTTTAATGCCAATCTTATTAGCAACATTCATTTTAGAGGCTATAAATTTATGGCTAAAACTTGGGTATCATTCGATGTTGACTCTTATAAAAGATCTAGGATTATCCATTGGATCAAACCAAAGAAAATTTGATTAAAGTGAATGTTGATGGTTCATTTGCTTCCAATAAATATGGCTATGGTGGTATTCTTAGGGATTCTAAAATTGTCATCTGCTTTTGCCTATCCTCTCAAAGCTGTTGTTATCTATCTTTGAGCTTATGGCTATCAATAAAGCTATTGAAATTTGTTTGAATAAAGGTTTCCTCAACATCTAGATTAAAGTTGATGCACTCTTGCTTCTTGACATGCTAAACCCTAATAGAACAATAATTGCTTATTTATTTTATCTTCTCAATCATACTAAAAATCTTCTTACTCAAGTTTGTTATAAAATTTCCTATATCCTTTGTGAAGGTAATGCTTATGTAGATTTCTTGGCTACTTTAGGTGCCAACTTATCTAATTTCACTTTATTTGACAATCAAAATTTGCCTAAACTTTTAAGGTGTTTGGTCAATCTGGATAACACTAGATTACCTTATCTCAGATTATAATTTTCTTAGCTTGGTTTTTTCAGTTTGTTTTTGATGAGCCATTGCTTTTGGTTCCCCTTTGTTAAACCCTCTTTAGGATGTGTCCATTTGCTTATTTTCACTCTTGGGCTATTTGGGTTTTGTTTTGAGCTCTTGCTTTTGGGATGGCACGGTGGTTTTACCTTGGGTGGTTCCTATTTTTTGCTAGGTTTATTGGTTTCTTGACTTGGTGGGTATTTGCATGGTTGTGATTATTATTGCTTGGTTTTTGGTGACCTTCATTTGGTGGTGGCTTTGCTATTTTTTCTATGGGGTTTGCCATATCTAGTTGCTTCTTTAACTAAGTTGGATTTTCTACTACTGTGGTGGTTGGCTAGGTGGCATTGTTGGTTGTTAGGTGGGCTAGGTTGTTGGATTTGGTTGTGTTGGTTATTCACTTTTGTTGGTGGAAAATCGAGGGATGTTGGTGGTCTAATTTTGGATTAGATTTGGCAAGGTGGAGGTTATTTGTTGATTTTATTTCTTCTTTTTGTAGATTAGATTTTGGTGATCAATTTTTCTGGTTTGGGTTTGTTTCTTTTGGTTGTGGTTTCGGCCACTTCTTGTAATTGTCTTCCTCTCTTGGTTGTACCAACTTTTGTTTTTTTGTTATTTTGGGTTGGCTGGTTGATGGCTATTTCTTTATTTTTCTTTGAGATCAGTGACTTGGTTTGGTGTATTGGTTACTTGCTATGGTTATGATGCTTGCACTCATTGATATTTCTCCTCCTTTTGTTGTTGGCTTTGGTGGTGTTCTGTTGTATTCTGCTCCATGGATGGCTTTTAATCTATCTTACTGGTCTTTGCATCATTTAGTTTTGGCTAGCTATTCACCTCACCTGGATCAAAATTTACACTACTTTGGTTAGGTTTGATGGATGCTACTATTTTCTTCTACACTTTTTTTGGTAATCTTGGGTGATTTTGGAATGATGGATGATGTTGGTCTTTTCACTGATTTCAATTTTCTTTGGTGGTTGGTTCTGAGGCTATGTTTGTTGGTGGGTTGGTTGGCTATTTTGTTTGGGATGGATGGATGGGTGGCTATTTGGCCTTTCTTTCTTGCTTGTATTGGTGACATCTTTGGTTGGCTGCTCCTATGGTTCTCCTCTCTTGTCTTGCTTCCCTTTTTTAGGTTTGGGTGATAGCCTTCTTTCTATTTGCTTGTGGAGGACATGAGCTCTTGTGTTTTTGTTTTGGTCTTGGTTTTCTCTAGTTTGTGTTGTTGTTAAGGTCATGATGCTCCCTTTGATGTTCTATTACTCTTTGGTGGTGGCTTTAGTGGTGTTCTCTTACATTGTTGTCCCGATGGTTGGTTTTTTTGCCTTATTGGGCTTATTTATTTTGGTGGCTTTGTGGTTGGCTATTATGTCTGCTACTTGGAGGAGTTTGCAGCCTTGCAAGATGATGGACTTGGGATGATGGGCTACAAGAGGTATGCTGGAAATGATGGCCTAGATGTTTCCCTCTCTATCTTCTTTTTTAGTAGCACTTATGTAATTACAACCCTTCTTGAAGTTTGGATGCTTACATATAGTGTTGCTCTTGAGATGATTATGCGAGAGCCTTTTCTTTACTTTGGTCCTTTTCTTTACTCATACTCTTTATGCTTGCTTAATTGTACTCATCCTTTCATTAGTATGTTGTAGATTCCTTTTATAGGTTGGGAGAATCTTGCAGGTGGATCTTGCTGGTATCAAAAGGACCTAGTGGATGTGCTGTTGTGCACAGGATCTATTATTGTTGCTGATTTGGTTTTGCTTTTGCTTTGTTTTTTCCTTATATTATTGTAATAGTTAGGGGGTTTATCTCTTTAGGACTTATTATGGCTCTTTGAGCATTAGTTTAGAAATTTACCCCCTCTAAGGACTTTGTACTTTTTCTTTATGGAAATAAAATTCCCCTAATTTCCTTAAAAAAAGAACCTAAACCCTAAGAATGGGCAGAACCTTGATGGCAGGAACATCACCATCAACCAGACTCAATCTAGATCTGGCGAAAGTGAAGGAGGGGCAGGCGTTAACAGTGGTGGTGGGGATCACGGAGGTCTGGTGGATATGGAGGTGATGGTCGGAGCAGTGGTGGTTATGGAGGTGGGAGGAGCGATGAAGGTTACAACGGTGGTGGTGGAAAAGGGAGTGATCAATGATATGATGGTGGATCATGCTACTTGAGAGGCAGGGTGGTTCTGGGGAGAGAAAGCAGAATGGGATCCAATTTCTTTGCTTATGGAACTGTTCTGTAGAGATTCTAGTTATCTAGGGTTTTTGATTTGCTCTATGTAAGCTCATTTTTTATCTATGTTGTCACTTATGGTTTAGAAAACATGGTGTGTTACTTGGTTGATGAAATCAAAGAAGAAGAAATATTGAATCTGAATTTGTTCTCTATTAAAAAAACCAAAATCCTAAACCCTAAACTAAAACATGAACCTCTTAAACCTAAAACCTAAACTAAGCCTAAACCCCAAAACCTAAACCTAAAACTAAATAAACCCTAAACCTAAATAAAACCTAAACCCTAAAACACTAAAACCTAAAAATAAACCCTAAATAAAAAATAAAATAATAAAATAAAAAAACCCTAAATCCTATACTAACCCTAAACCTAAACCCTAAACCTTAAACCCTAAAAAGCTAAAAACCTAAATCTAAAGTAAATAAAACATAAAAATAAAATAAATAAATAAACCTAAATAAAATAAATAAAATAAAATAAAATAAAATAAAAATAAACCTAAACAACTAAAAAAAAAAAAATAAAAATAAAACTAAACTAAAATAAAATAAATAAAACTTAAACTAAAAATAAAAAAATAATAAACCTAAATAAAATAAAAAAACTAAACCTAAAAAAATAAAGCTAAAATAAAATTAAATAAAATAAATAAAACTAAATAAAAATAAACCTTAAAATAAAGCATAAAATGAATTAAAAAAAACTAAACCTAAACTAAAAAAAAACCTAAACCTAAACTCAAATAAACTAAACTAAAATAAATAAAACCTAAACCTAAAATAAAATAAACTAAACCTAAATCCAAAAATTAAAATAAATAAAAAAATAAACCTAAACTAAAAAAATAAACCTAAAATAAACCTAAAATAAAAAAAAAAACCAAAATCCTAAACCTAAAAATAAAATAAAACCTAAACCTAAACCTAAAATAAAAATAAAACCTAATAAAAAAATAAAAATAAAATTAAACTAAAAAATAAACTAACTAAAAAATTAAAAATAAAACTAAAATAAAAACCTAAAATAAATAAAATAAATTAAATAAAAATAACTAAATAAAAATAAAAAATAAATAAAAAATTAACTAAATAAACTAAATAATCCTAAACCTACTAGTTTACTTAATTTTAAAAAATAAAAAAAATTAAACAAATTAAAAAAATTTTAAAATTAAAAAAAAAAACCCTAACCCTAAACCCTAATCCCTAAATCTTGAAATACTAAACCCCAAACCCTAAACCCTAAACAAACCATAACCTAAACCCACAAAATAAAAATAAAACCTAAACCCAAAAATAAATAAAACCTAAAAAAAATATAAAATTAAAAACTAAACTAAAAAATAAAACCTAAACCTAAACCTAAAAATAAGCTAAAATAAAAACCTAAACTAAAATAAATAAACATAAAATAAATAAACTAAAATAAATAATAAAATAAACTAAATCTAAATAAAAATAAAATAAACTAAAATAAATAAAAGTAAAAAATAAACCTATATGAGTTTACTTAATTTAAAAAACCTAACAAATCTTAAACCCTAAAACTCTAAAACTAAAACTCTAAACCCTAAACCTACAACCCTAAATCCTAAAATCCTAAACCCTAAACCTAAACCTAAAACCAACCTAAACCTTAACATTAAACCCTAAACTAACCCTAAACCCCAAACCTAAACCACCCAACTACCTAAACCCAAACTAAACCTAAACCCAAACCCCTTTCCCTCGAGCTCTCTCATTCTCTAGAGATTTTTGCATCCCTCTTGGTGGCACATCCCTGATTGGGGATTTGTTTGGCTTTGGCCTTATTTTTAACCAAATTCAAAGGCTTGAATGACATCTCAACGTTTGCAGGATGCTTCATCATTGATCATGGTTATGGTGTGTTCTATTCCTTAAGCTCCATCTCAAATTATGGATGCTTATGGCATCCGACACTTTGGGGCTTGGCGACTAATGCTACTTCTACTAAATCTTTTAAGGAAGCTCTCTGTAAGACTTCTCCCTCTGTTGATTGGTTAATCTCATTTTGATGTCTTTTAGAGGTTCACCATAATGTAATCGTATGTGGATGTCAAAAAGCTAGCAAAACCATTTGAATTTTTCTTGTCGATAAATTTGCTTTGCGTCGTCCGAATTTGGATATGATATGCTATTTTTTCATAATCTCAAGCTTACGGGTGCTTTCTCGATTGGTCTTATTGACCCTCCTATTCAACTTTCTAATGATCTAGATTATTCATGTGTTTTTTCATGTCATTCTTATTACATCTTTAATTGTCAAATGCATTTGTTGAAGTGGTCATTCCTCATTGACATTAAGGAAGAATCTCCTATTGTCCCTGTGTGGTTATCTCTTCCTAAAATTTGCATTCATTTTGACCCATCATGTGCTTTTTTTGTCATTGGGGCTTTATTTGGTCACCTTTTCAACTCTCGACCAGCGGCGATCTCACCCTTACGTGGCTGGATCCTCATGGAATTAAACATAACTAAAAAATACTCTAAGGAAGTTTGGATTGGCTCTAAAAAGTATGGGTATTCTAGAAGGTTGAATTGGAGAACCTTCAATTTTTTGTTCCCACTATAAAATTCATGGTCATTACAATTTGTAATGTTTTACTCTCTATCCCCACTTAAAAAAAATGAAATCCCCTATAGAGAAAAAAAATGAAATCCTCCTAAAGAGAATGATGTTCTTACCCATAAGCCAATCCCTACTTATGTTTAGAAATTGGCCTCAGATCTTAAGAATGGTAAGAAGGCTATTATTGAGGTTGATTCCTTGGATATCGGGGTTAATCCTGTTGAACAAGTTTTAGCTCCTACTGTTTATATAGATTCAATTGATTTTCAAAATGGGAAGGATGATTTACCTCCTTCTTTGAATTTGAAAATTTCTAATGCGGAGAATAATAAATTTTCAAAGTTATTGGAAGAGGATTCTATTTCCTTTGATTCTATTCCTGCATCTATGCCAGCTTTGATCGATGAAAATGAAGCTTTTAATGAAGATTTAAATGATGTCGAGCATGCTGAAAATATTTCTAATCTGGATTTAATTGCTTGTGCTTTAAATGATTCTAAATCATCACCATCTCTCATTTCTAATCTTGATATTCATGTTAATCCTACTTTTCAACTTAATATGGATTTGGAAGAGGGTGAACTCCCCTCCAAACACTTGGAGAATTCTCCTAAATTTGTGACCAATGTTACTAAATCTCACTTGGATGACAACTCAAGGGGAAAATAAAATGGTTTTCAAACTTATCATGCTAAAAAGAAAAATAGTGTTAAAACCTTCTTTTCCCAAATTGTCCAAGAACACAAGATCTGTTATGGCCTCTCCCTCCACTCTTAATTAAACTTTGCTTAACTCCTTTTTATTTTACTTATTTTAATTTTCTTATTTAGAATGTTAGAGAGATTGGTACCCTCTCTATTGGTAATCATATTAGAAATCTTTGTTGCATTCATAATATTTATTTACTTATCATCCTGAAGTCTCTTATTCATGCAAAAAAATTAACCATGTTGCTTGAATGACAAGCTTCAATAAAATTTTCTATAATTTTAGTAATAAGATTTTGTGTTTTGGAATAATTTGTTGAGGTTTCTATTATTGATGATTTTCAACAAGTTGTCAATGCTCAAATCTCTTATGGTGACTATTATGTTTTGGGCTCTTTTATTTATGCATCCTACTATAGATCTGGTAGAAATCTTCTTTGGGATAATTTGAGGAATTTTGCTACTTTGATCAACAAACATTTGTTTATGGGTGGTGATTTCAACACTATTTTATTCTCTTTTGAATGAAGTTGTGGCTACTCTCCCAATATTCATTCCATGGAAGATTTTTCCAATATGATCCTTGATTGTAATTTGATTGATATTGGCTTTAAGGGTTTTATACTTGGAAAACTCTAGACTTTGGCAAAGGTTGGACTGATTCTTTTAATACTCATTGGATTACTCAATGGCCTATTATTACATTGATCATTTAAGTAAAAGATCATGCTCCTCTTGGTTTTATTAAAGATAATTCTAATAGATTACATAAATCCTCTCCTTTTAGATTTGACATGTGAATTCAGCATATTGATTCTTTTGATGTTGTGGCTAATAATTGGAAAGCTCCTTTACATCGATAATTTGTTTATGGGGATGAATAGACTTTGGTTTACACTTAAAACACTTAAACAAAATTTGGGTTGGTGGAATAAGCATTATTTTAATAACCTTTATGCTAATATTTTAATAACCTTTCTCCTTTACATCTTGAAATCTCTATTATGTTTGATCCTTCTAAGATTATGGACTTCACTGAGGTGAAAGACAAACTTGTTAACATTCAAATATGGAAGAGACTTACTTGTGCCAAAAAGGTCCTAGTAAGCATATTGCGGATGGTGATAGAATACTAGGTATTTTCATGCTTTAGTTAATAAAAAGAGATCTTCAAATAATATTCAAAAAATTAAAGATGACAATGGTGTTTGGATTATGAAGAATAATGATATTAAGGAATCAGTTATCAATTACTTTAGAAATATGCTTAGTAAGAGTTGCTCTAATTTATTTCTAAATTGCATTTGATTCCTTCTATTATTACTAATGATGATAATGATTTGCTTACCATTGTGCCTAATGAAGATGAAAATGTTGCAAGTCCTTAATAGCATGAATATAGATGTTGTTGCTGCGGAGGGTTTCACTCAATTTTTTCAAAAATGTTGGTTCAACAATAAAATGATTTGATTGAGGTTGTGGTTGATTTTTTAATGGTAATCCTAGATATTTTTATGGTACTTACATCATTCTCATACCTAAGAAAGATAATCCAAACTATTGAAGTGATTTTAGACTTATTCATATTTGCACTTTCTTCAATAAGTTGATTTCCAAAATTCTAACCAACCTTAGTCCTTTACTTAATAAAATTATCTCTCTCAACCAAACTAGTTTTTTGTTAGAGGTAGATCTATTTCGATAATATTTTACTAGCCCAAGAATTAATTCATGATATTGATGCCAAGACTAGTGGTGGCAACATTCTTTTCAAATTATATTACCAAAGCCTTTGATAACATTTCTTGGGACTTTCTTTTCCATATTCTAAATTTATTTGGTGATAAATTTATTTTTTAATTAAAATTGTATTAATAATGCTTGGTTTTGATAATGCTTAATGGTGAAGCCTTGGGTTTCTTTCCCTCTTCCCATGGCTTAAGACAAGGGGATCCTTTATCTCCTACTTTATTTATTATCATTGTTGAGAACTTATCTAGGAGCATCAATGATTTATTCTTTAACAATCCTAGTATATACTACAGAACTCTTGGTGGTCTTCTTGTTTCCCATTTAAGATTTGCAGATGATTTCATTATTTTTTGCAATGCTTCTTTTCATCACATCAAGCATCTCAAGTAATTTCTAAATAAATTTGGTAGAGAAAGTGGCCTTTTATCAATGATAACAAAAGCTATTTTATTACTTCCTCTTGTATCTCCAATAATAAAATCATTCAAATCCTAAATATCACTAATTTTAAGCATCAACACTTACCTCTTGGGTGCTCCTCTCTTTAAAGGCCCGTAATGATCCCACCTCTTTGCTAAGTTAATTTAAAAACTTTTAAATTAAATTTCTGTTTGGGAATTCCATTTACTTTCCTTTGGTGGTGCTCACATTTCTTAAAAGCTCTCAATTCAATGCCTCTCTATTTGATTCAAACTATTATCCCCACTAATGTTACTCTCATCAGAATTGATTGCTTATTTAATAAATTTTTTGGGGCTCCAATAACTCTACCAAAAGAATGCATTGGACATCTTGGCATAAATGTTGTGGTCCTTTGGGTGAAGGTGCTCTAGGTTGCAAACCTATTTGAAGCTATCACCGCTTTCTCTCATAAGCTCTGGTGGAATTTTAGAAAAATGATAGCCTTTGGGTTAATTTTATAATGGAAAAAATTATTAAGGTAAACACCCTCTTATCTGCTTATAAAGTTGGTGACTCTCCAGTTTGGAAAAGGCTTTGCTTCATTAAATGGGTTGTTGAATCCTTAATATCTTGCGGTATTCATTTTGGTACTTCTTTCTTTTGGCAAGACAATTGGACTAGCAATGGCTCCATTGACACCCTTTTATCTACCCATTCTACTACTGCTACCAAAGTTAACTCTTTTTGGCTTATAAATAATTGGAATGAAAGTAAACTTGAGAATTATATCCTATTTCTCTTTTGACAATTTTAGAAATATCTCCATTTTCTAACTAACATGATCAAATTCTTTTTAAGGTTTCTTATAATTGTGATTTTGTTCTTAAAGAGGTTTGGAATTTTATTAGAGTTAAGCAGAACCCCTCCAATGTCTTTATTAAACTTTGGAACAATATCATTCTCATTTCTATTTTATTTTAGCTTAGAAGACTTTGAATAACTTTATTCCTGTGGACTCTTTGCTTTGGACAAAAGGGTTATTGACCATTAAAAGGTTATTGTTGCTTTCATATTGAAAATGTAAATCATGTTTTTATCAATGGTGTTATTGCTTCTATATTTTTGGTTTGGTATGATGATTTATTTAATACCAATTATTTTCATGGTTCTCTTTCTTTATATCAACTTCTTGAAGTTTGTTTCAAAAAAATTTTGAAAGGTCATATCAAAGTTTTAATTGCTATTACCCTTCTACGATTTTTATAGATGGATAGAAATGATGCAGAATATCATGGCACTTCTATGAACCATAAAGGATCTGGATAAAACTAAAGATAAAATTCATGCTTTGTTTAATGCCAATCTTATTAGTAACATTCAATTTAGAGGCTATAAATTTGTGGCTAAAAAATTGAGTATCATTCTGCCTGACTTGGACCCTTATAAAGGTGCTAGGATTATCCATTGGATCAAACCTAAAGACAACTTGATTAAAGTGAATATTGATGGTTTTGTAGCTTCCAATAAATATGGTTGTGGTGGTATCCTTAGGGATTCTAAAGGTGCTATCATTTGTGCTTTTGCCTATCATCTCAAAGCCTATTCTATTATTTTTGAGCTTATGGTTGTTAATAAAATTGAAACTTGTTTGACTAGAGGTTTTCTCAACATCGGTTTGAAGTTGATGCTCTCTTACTTCTTTAAATGCTTAATTCTAATAGAATTTGGAATGCTAAATATTTTTACTCCTTAATCATACAAAAATTATTCTTTTTCAAATATGTTTTAAATTTTCCCACATCCTTCGTGAAGGTAATGCTTGTGCAGATTTCCTCACTAATTTAGGTTCCAACCTAAGTGAGTTCACTTTATTTGACAACCAAACATTTCCTAGACTATTAAGAGGCTTGGTTAATCTGAATAATATTGGATTGCATTATCTAAGATTATAATTTCTTAGCTTGGTTTCTATGATGAGCCTTTGCTTTTGTTTGCCCTTTGTTAAACCCTCTTTAGGTTGTGGTTATCAACTTATTTTCTCTTATTGGCCTAAGCTGGGTTATCTTTTTTATCTCTTACTTTTGGAATAACCTAGTTTTTGCTATCTGGTGGTTATTGTAAGTGAAGGCTAGGTTGTTCTAGTTTTTTTAGCTTGGTGACATCTATTTGTCTGGCTAGATGGTTAACACAATTTTCCCTTGGGTAGTTTTTATATCCTTCTTTTGGGTTATGGCTATGGTTTCTGTAGATTTTTCTTTCTATATGGGTTTTACCTTTTTTTTTAGGCTACTGTGGTGGTTGACAAGGTGGCTTGGTTGGCTGGCTGGGTTGGCTAGCAATTTTGGCTAGTTGGGTTATTTGGATGGCTCATTATTTTTACTATTTTCTTCATTTTTTGTTGGTGACTGATCCGGGGGGTTGTTGGTGGTTTATCTCTAGCTTGATTTTGGCATCATGGAGGTTGTTGGTTGGCTATTATTTTCTCTATTTTGTTGACTAGGGCTTGGTGGTCATTTTTGTTGATTTTTTTTTTTGTTGTTATGGTTTTAACCTCCTCCTATTGGCCTTCCTCTTTTGGCTGCAATGGATTTGGGTTTGGGTATTGTCTTGGATTGGCTAGTTGAAGATTGTTTTGTAGTTGTTAGTTAGCCTAGGGTGCCTTTATTGCTGTTGTTCTGGTTGGCTTGTAGTCTATCTTCTTAGGCTTTGTACCTTTTCATCTTTGGCTGGATTTTCTACTTGGATTGGATTTTCTTTTTCTTTGGCTGAGTTTGGCAACTGCTACCTGCTTCTACCCTTTCCCTAATTGTCTTACATGATTTTGGTTTGATGAGTGTTGTTGTTCTTTACAATGACTTGGGTTTTCTATGTTGGCTTAATGAGCCTCATGTTCAATCCGATCAATTTTGATGATAAGAAATGAATGTTTGGATGTTCTAATGAATATTTTTATGTGTTTAGATATATCAATTGCTAATTACATATCCAATACATCTCACAATATGTTTGAGAAATTGCAAGAGTAGAAGAAGAATGAAAGATAGATCAAAATGGATAATGTGAAGCTCAAGATACAATATTTTAGGTTATATGCATTTATAACTATCTTAGAAATTCATATGAGTTCATTGGCATGAATCAATTTACTCACAACTTAACATATTATTTTAATGAGGTTAATTTATATAAATCTCTATCTAATTAACATTCAATTATATGTTTCATACATAGCATTTGAATTGTCAAAATAATAAATGATAATAAATTATGACTATTAAGTGTAATTATTTTATTTACTTAATATAATTAAATATTTTAATTTAATTTGAAGGTTATATGATAACTAACATATGTATGATTATATATAAATTATATCATAATATTTAAATATCATATTTCAAAATTAACAAAAATATGTGAAATTTTGTATTTTAGCCAAAGTCATTTTATAATCAAAGAATTTATATCTCCAATGGATTCCTTAGATTTTTTTCCTTTACTTTGATAGGTTACATGATACACGTTTGATTAAAATTGAATTTATTATGACTTTTCAAACATTAGCTGATTTTAATAATGAATGCATGCTACATGCTTTGAATATATTAAGAGCCATATTTGATTATTTTTGACTTGCCCATGTGAATAATCGAATTTTGGCTACTTAAATTTTATATTTATTTAATATAAATTATATTTTTATTGAATATTAAATTATTAGATGATAACATGATGTTAGAATAATATATTTCTTTGAAATAATTCAAAATGACCTTCTTGCCTATAAATAGCCCTCATTCTCTTCATGAAAGTATTCCTCATTCAAAATTCAAAATCTCTCCACAAATCTAGAGAAAATTTCTTAGATTTTCCTTCCAAGTGTTCTCCAAATATTGCAAGATCAAATCCTTGGTTTGGAAGCTTCAACATCTTCAACTAAGCAAGCTTTCTCAAATTACTTGAGTTTGTTTTCTTGATCTTAATCCTTTTAGTTGTTCATTCTTTCCAATTTATACTTTTTGGTGGATTAGTCTTTGGACATTGTTTTTTCATCAAAGTTTCTCAATCATTTTTTGTGAAAAACTCTTGTGATAGTTGTAGGATCTATTTCAACTTGTTGAAATTTTTAACTTCCTACAAATTTCTTTTGGTTTCTTGAAACATTTCTTCATTAATCTTATTTTGAAATATTATTTATTCTTAGATCTATTTTAGAAGTATATTTTAAGCATTTTAAATTAAATTATTATGCTAAAATTATTTTCATATTTGCTAGATCTCTCTTTTAATTAAAAGCTTACTAGCCTACTTAGATCTATCATATACACATTTTATTTAAGTATTTTGTGATCATTAGCTTTAATTGAAAGAATCTTTTTGGTTAAAATAAAACAAATTATTCCTTGCTGAAATTTATTTTATTGTGCAAAAGAATATTGTGAATTTATTTTGAAATCATTTTTATATTAGTCTACAAATTGTAATAACATAAACATCTTAGTAAGATCACTTTAAGATATTTATTTTTTATTTTCTTATCAATATTAAGTGAGCATTTTATCTTGCCAAAATTTTAAGTTGTAAGTGATCATTTATAAGTTGTGAGATCATTTTTTGAATTGGATAGCTTAGTATATTTGTGAGAGATTTATTTATTATTTTGTATTTTCTTTTTGTGCTGTAAAATTTATATTGGGGTTGTACTCGCCCCTTTGTAGAGAGTACATATTGTTGTAGGGGTTGTACTCACCCCGTTATAGGAGAGTACTATTTGTAAGCTATTTTTGCATTTAGTGGATTCCTAGCCATGGGTGGCTAGGCGTGGATGTAGGCCAGTTTTGGGGTTTAGCCGAACCACATAAAAATTATGTGCCTATTGTATCTCTTTACTTTGTTGTACTTTATTTTTTGTTGCATTAAGAATTGTATCTTGTCATTATAAAATCAAAAATTAATTTTCTACTAAAACTTAAAATTTAAGATTTAACTTTTAAAATTTTAATATTTAATTCAATTAGTTCTATAGTGACTCACTACTCTTGTGGTGGTTGGCTAGGAGGATATGTTGCTGGTTGGTTTGGTTGGTTATATTGGTTGGCTGGGTTGGTTGGAGGGCTAGCTATTTTGGCCAATTTTTCCTGCTCCTTTGGTGAATGTTCTGGGAAACTACTAGTGTTCTTTTAGTGACCTATATTTCTGGTTTCCTCCTCTTACTTTTATTTTTCTCTCTTGGCTACAGCTAACCCCCTTTTTTTCTATTTGGTAGCCTTGCTACTTTTCAGTTAAGTTTGTTTTTTTTCTCATTTTCTCCTTTGTTGGTGGAGGATATGAGCACTTGTATTTTTCTATTTTGCTCTTATTTATCTCTGGTTTGTGTTGTTACCCCTATCATGATGCTTGCTCTTTTGGATTTTGTTATTCCTTTTTGGTGGTGGCTTTGGTGGTGCTCCTATTGTACTACTATTATCCATGATGGTTAGTTGATTATCTTCCTTATTGGGCTTGGTTGTTCTCGTTGCTTGGTGGTTGGCTTTTATGTTTGCTGTTTGGAGGATTTTGCAACCTTGTTGGATGTAGGACTTTGGATGATGGGCTACATGAGGTATGCTAGCTTTGATGGCCTTGATGTTTCCCACTCTTTCTTCTTTTGGGTGGTAGCATTATGTGTAACCCTTCTCTGAAGTTTGGTTGCTTACATATAGTGTTGCTCCTTGAGATGATTAGAACTGAGCCTAAGCCTTTTTTACTTTACTCCTTCTATTTGCTCTTACTTTTTATGTTGGCTTAATTATACTCACCCTTTCAAAAGTATCTTATAGATTTCTTTTATAGGTAGGGAAAGTCTTGTAAGTGGATCTTGCTGGTATCAGAAGGTCCAAATGAAGTTTGTTGGTGCTCACATTGATTTTCTGTTGTTGGTTTTTTGGTGCTTCTTTTGCTTTCTTTCCTTCATTATTGTAATAGTAATGGGGTTTATCTCTTTATGATTTATTGTAGCACTTTGAGCATTAACTTAGAGATTTACCCCCCTCTAAAGACTGTACTTTTAATTTGTAGCAATAAAATTTTAATTTCACTAAAAAACCCTAAACCCTAAACCATAAACCCTAAAAGCTAAAACCTAGACTAAACTAACAACAAAAACTCAAAGTAAAATTCAGGCCCCTAGCCTAGCCTAGAAGGACTGAAAGACTAAACCTAAAAAACTAAACAAAAATAAAATAAATAAAAACCTAAACTAAACTAAAAAAAATAAAAAACCAAAATAAAATAAAACTAAACCTAAAATAAAAATAAAATAAACCTAAAATAAAATAAAATAAAAACTATATAAAAAGCATAATAAAAATAAAAAAATAAACCAAAATAATAAAAAAAATAAACTATAATAAAGAAAATAAAATAAATAAACCTAAACCTGGTTTACTTGATTTAAAATAAAAAATAAAAAAGTAAAAAAAATTAAATAAAAACCTAACCCCTAACTAAACCTGAACCCTAAACCTAAACAAATCCTGACCCTAAATCTAAACCAAAACTAAACTAAAGCCCTAAACCTAAACCCTATAAAACCCTAAAAACTGAACCATAAACCCTAAATACTAAACCATAAACTAGGAAAACCTAAAACCTAAAAAACCTAAAACTAAAAAATAAAATAAAACCTAAAAATAAAATAAAAAAAAATAAACCAAAATAAAACATAAACTAAAACCTAAACCTAAATGTAAAGCAAACCTAAACCAAAAAGAAAATAAAATAAAAATAAAAACTAAAATAGAATAAATTAAATTAAAACCTTAAATAAAAAAAATAAAAACTAAATAAAATAAAAAAACCTAAAATAAAAATAAAATTAAAAAATAAAATAAAATTAAAACTAAATAAAACCTAAACCTAAAAAATTAACCAAAAAAATAAAACTTAAAAATAATGAACCCTAAACTAAAAAAATTTAAACCTAAAAATCTAAAATAAAATAAACTAAACTAAAATAAATAAAACCTAAACTAAACCTAAATAAACTAAGCCTAAACTTAAACATAAACTAAATAAAATAAAATAAACTAAAATAAACCTAAACCTAAAAATAAACCTAAAATAAAACTTAAAATAAACCTAAAATATAAAATAAAACCTAAACCTAAACCTAAAATAAAATAAAACTAAACCTAAAAATAAAAAAAAAATAAAAAAAACTAAACTAAAAGTAAACTTAAAGCTAAATCTAATCCTAAAATAAAAGTAAAATAAAAATCTAAATTAAAGTAAATAAACTAAAATAAATAAACTAAACTAAATAAAATAAAAATAACCAAATAAAATTAAAAATAATAAAATAAATAAAATAAATAAAATAAACTAAATAAACCTAAACCTACAAGTTTACTTAATTTAAAAATTTTTAAAAAAACCCTAACCTAAAACCTAAAACTAACTATAAACCTAAACACTAAACACTAAACTACAACCCCAAACCCTAAAACCCTAAAAACCAAATGTTAAACCCTCTAAACCTAAAAAGAAACAAAACCCACCCACCTAAACCCTAAACCTTAAATCCTAAACCAAACCCTAAACCTAAATTAATAAATAAATTAAAAAAACCTAAACCCTAAAAAACTTAAAATAAAACCCAGAATGGGTAGAGCCATGAGCATGAACATCACCAAAACTCAATCTAGCATGGAGGTGAAGTGAGGTGGCGGTTATCAGTGGTGGTGGGATCAGGTCTTGGTGGATATGGAGGTGGTGGTAGCAGTGGTGGTTATGGAGGCATGAGGCGATGGAGGGTACACATAATGGTGGTGAAGGGAGAAATCAGGATATAATGGTGGATCCCACTACTGAGGCCATGGTGGTTTTGATGGGCTGGAGAAACTAAAGAATGGCCCGATCTACTTCATATGGGTGTGTCTTTACACTAGATGGTTCTAGTTATCTAGGGTTTTGATTTTTCTATCGTGTTCATTTTATCTATGTCATCTATGTCTTAGAAAACTTGGTGTGTTACTTGGTTGATGAAATCAAAAAGAAGAAAAGTTGAATTTGAATTTATTCTTTATTAAAAAAAAAAACCCAAAACCCTAAACCTTAAACTAAAACTTGAACCCTAAAAACAACCTAAACCCTAAACCCAAATAAAAAAATAAAAAAAAAAACCCTAACCCTAAACCCTAAACCTTAAATCCTAAAACTACCCTTAAACCCAAACCCTAAACTCTAAACCCTAAACCCTAAACCTAAAACCTAAACCTACTACTAGTAATAAAATAAAATAAAATAAAAACCTAAAACTAAACATAAACATAAACAAACCTAGAGCTAAACTAAAAATAAACTGAAATAATCCCAAATAAAACCTAAAAAACCTAAAAGAAGATAAACCTAAACCAAAATAAAATAAAAATAAAACTAAGCTAAAGCTTAAAAAGATAAACTAAGATAATAAACTAGCTAAAATAAATAAATCAAATTAAATAAAATAAAATAAAAATAAAAAAACTAAATAAATGATAAAATAAACTAAATGAGCTAGGCCTGAATTTTGCTTAAAATTTTTAAAATTAAAATTAAAGAAAATTTTAAAAAAAAAAGAACTAACCAAACTAACCCTAAACCCTAAATCGTAAACTCTAAAAAAAATAAACCCTAAATACTAAACCCTAAATCTAAACCCTAAAATTATAAAATAAAACCCTAAATCCTAAGCCAAAAGTAAACCCTAAAACTAAAACCTCAAACCCTAAATCTAAACCTAAGTAACTAAATAAATTTTTTAAAAAAACCTTAACCCTAAAACCTAATAAACCTAAACCTAAACCTAAACCCTAAGAATGTGCAAAACTTTAACGAGAACATCACTCAACCAAGCTTTAGATCTGATGGAGGAGAAGTGGCATTACCATAGTGGTGGTGGGGAATCTGAAGGCACTGGTGGATATGGAGGAGGTTGTTGGAGCAATGGTGGTTATGGAGGTGGGAGGAGTGACGAAGGTTATAATCGTGGTGGTGACAGAGGGAGAGATCGAGGATATGAAGGTGGATCCCATAACTTGAGAGGCCGGGGTGGTTCTGATGGGAAATGTAGAAATTAAAGAATGGCTTATCCAATCTACTGCATATGGAACTATGTCTTTATAGTAGAGATGGTTTTAGTTATCTAAGGTTTTTGACTTGCTCTATGCGTGCTAATTTTTTATCTATGTCATCATTTGTGTCTTAGAAAACTTGGTGTGTTACTTGGTTGATGAAATCAAAAAGAAGAAATGTTGAATCTGAATTTGTTCTCTATTAAAAAAAATTCAAAAAATAATATACCCAAAATTAGAACTTGAACCCTAAACCTAAACCTAATAAACCCTAAACCCTAAAACTAAAAAAAAAAAAAATAAAAAAAAAAAAAACAAACTAAAAAAACCCTAAACCCTAAAACCTACAACCCTAAACCCTAAAACAACTAAACTATATAGAATAAAAAAAATAAAATAAATAAATAAACATAAACCTAAATAAAATATAATAAAAACCTAAACTAAAATCAAAACCTAAAAAATATATTAAAATAAGAAATAAAAACTAAACTAAAATAGAAGAAATTAAAATATAAACTAAACTACAAATAAAAATAAACAAAAAATACAAAACATAAATAAAATAAAAAGCTAAATGAAAAAATAAATCAAACTAACATAAAATAAAATAAAAAAAAATAACAAAAAATCTAAACCTAAAAATAAAGCTAAAATAAATAATAAATAAAACCTAAACTAAAAAAAAAAAACCTAAACTAAACTAAAGATAAAACCTAAAAATAAACATAAAATAAAACCTAAAATCTAAACATAAAAATAAAATTAAAACCTAAACCTAATAAAAAAAATAAAACTTAAACCAAAAATAAAAATTAAAAATGAAGCTAAACTAAAAAATGAACATAAACCTAAACCTAAACCTAAAAAATAAACTAAAATAAAAAACCTAAACTAAAATAAATAAACCTAAAAGAATTAAAACAAACTAAATAAAACTAAAAAAATAAAATAAATAAAATATATAATAAACTAAAATAAATAAAAAATAAACTAGAAAAAACCTAAATATACCAATTTACATAATTTAAAAATAAATCTAAACTAAAACTTAAACCATACACCTAAGCCTTAAACCCTAAAAATAAAATAAATAAAACCTCTAACACTATACCTTATTCTTAAACCCTAAAACTAACCCAAAACCCTAAATCTACAAGCCTAAACCTTAAACCCTTAACCCTCAATCCTTAAACCCCAAAACTAAAATAAACCTAAAAATAAAATAAACATGTAAAATAAATGAAAACTAAAATAAACTAAACCTAAATAATAAACCTAAAATATATAAAAAAATAAAACCAAACCCTAAACTAAAAAATAACTTAAACCTAAAATGAAATTAAAATAAACATAAACCTAAACTAAAATAAATAAAACCTACACCTAAACCTAAAATAAACTCAACCAAAATAATAAACTAAATAAATTAAAATAAACTAAAAATAAACCAAATCTAAAACTAAAAAATAAAACTTAAAAATAAACGTAAAATAAAAACCTAAAACCTAAACCTAAAAAAATAAAATAAAAATATAAACCTAAACCTAAAAATTAGAAATAAAACCTAAACCAAAAAAATAAAATAAAAATAAAACAAAACTAAAAAATAAACTTAAACATAAACCTGATCCTAAGAAATAAACTATAATAAAATCTAAACTAAAATAAATAAACATAAATTAAATAAACTAAACTAAATTAAAATAAAATAAAACTTAAATAAAATATAAAATAAACTAAATAAACCTAAACCTAACGGTTTACTTAATTTTTTTTTAAAACTCTAAATCGTGAACTCTAAACCCTAAACACTAAATCTAAAGCCTAATCCCTAAACCCTAAACCCTAAACTTAAAATAAAATTATATAAAAACTAAATAAAAACTTAAACCTAAAAAAGAAATCTAAAAATAAAATCTAAAAGTATATAAAAAATAAAATATAAACCCTAAACTAAAAAAAAAACTAAGCCTAAAATAGAAATCAAATAAACAAATTAAAATAAACCTAATCCTAAACTAAATAAAATAAACTAAAATAAATAAAAACTACACCTAAAGCTAAAATAAACTAAACCTAAGCCTCAAACTAAATAAAATAAAATAAACTAAAAATAAACTTAAACATAAATTAAAAAATAAAACCTAAAATATAAACCCTAAACCTAAACCTAAAAAATATAATAAAAACCTCAACCTAAACCTAAAAATTAAAAATTAAACCTAACCTAAACATAAAAAAGAAAATAAAAATAAAACTAAACTATAATATAAACATAGACCAAAACCTAAACCTAAAAAATAAAATAAAAATAAATAAGTAAAAACATAAACTAAAACTTAAACCTAAACCTAAATACAAAAAAATAACAAAAATAAACTAAAAAAACCCTAAACTAAACTAAAAAAATCTATTTAAAAGTAAAAAAGCTAAATAAAATAAAATCTAAAGGAAAAATAAAATAAAATACACCAAAATAAAATAAAATATCTTAAAACATGAATAAAAATCTAAACCTAAACCTAGAAAAAAGAAAATCCTAAACATAAAAAATAAAATAAAAATAAAATTAAACTGGAAAATATACATAAACCTAAACCTAAACCTGCAAATTAAACTAAAAGAAAAAACTTAAACTAAAATAAATAAATCTAAAATAAATAAACTAAAATAAAAAAATAAAAAGTAAACCTAAATAAAAATAAAAAATAACATAAACTAAAATAAATTAATAATAAACTAAATAAACCTAAACCAACTAGTTTATGTAATTTAAAAAAAGCCCTAAACCCTAAATCCTAATCCCTAAAACAATCCCTAAACCCTAAACTCTAACCCTTAAACTGACCCTAATCCCTAAATCCTAAAATAAATTAAATCTAAAATAAAATAAATTATGAACTAAATAAAATCTTAATCCTAAACAATAAAACTAAAAATAAAGCATGAAAATAAATTGAAAAAAACCCTAAACCCTAAACTAAAAAAAAACCAAAGCTAAAATGAAAATAAAATAATCCTAAACCTAAAGTAAAATAAACTAAACTAAAAAAAAAAAACCTACACCTAAACCTAAAATTAAGCCTAAAACTAAATAAAAGAAATATACTAAAAGTAAACCTAAACATAAACTAAAACTAAAACCTAAAAAATAAACCTAAAATAAAACTTAAAACATTAACCTAGAAAATAAAATAAAAAACCTAAACCTAAAATAAAATTAAAAATCCAAAACTAAAATAAAATAAATATAAACTAAGCTAGAGTAAACCTAAACCTAAACCTAAACCTAAAAAATAAACTAAAATAGAAAAATCTAAGGCAAAATAAATAAACATAAAATAAATAGAATAAACTAAGTAAAAATAAAATCTAAATCTAAATAAAAATATAAAATAAATTAAATAAACCTAAACCTACTGGCTTACTTAACTCTTAAAAAAATGCTAAATAATAAACCCTAAACCCTAAACATTAAATCCTCAACCCTAAACCCTAAAGCTAAAATAATATAAAATAAAAACTAAATAAAAACTTAGACCTAAAAAACTTAACCTAAAAATAAAACCTAAAAGTAAATAAAAAATAAAACCTAAACCCTAAACTAATAAAAACCTAAACCTAAAATAAAAATACAAAAACAACAACATCAACAATAATAACAACAACAACAAGCCTTTATCCCACTATGCGGTGTCGATTATATGAATCCTTCATCTCCATTGTGTCCTATTATGTGTCAAATTCTAATTTAATTCGATTACTAGCGTAATTTCTTATACATCTTAACCAAGTCTATTTACCTCTACCTTTCTTAACATAAGGCAAATCTAATGCATCTACTCTCCTCCGTCATGATGATGCTTTATTATTATCTAGGAGACTCTCTCTAATCTTACTACTCCAACTTTTTCTCAACATACTCATTTTGCAATTTATCTCTAAGAGTGTAAATCACAGCATCCTCATCTCAGTACTTAACTTAGTTTTATGCTTCTCTTTTATTGGGCAACATTCTACACCACATGTGGTCTTACCACCATCTTATAAAATTTTCCTTAAGTTTAGGAATGTTTCTATTACAAAGATATTCCTCCACTTCAACCATCCAACTTGAATTCTAATAATAACATCTACATCTATGTCACCATCATTTTGATCAATAGAGCCTAAATATCTGAATCACTCACTCTTATTAATGACTTGTTCACCTAATATGACAACACTGAACTTCTACAACTAAAATTACACTCCATATATTCAATTTTAGATCTACTTAAATGAAAACCTTTAGACTCTAATGTTGACCTCCATAATTCAAGTTTCTCTTGGACTACCTCTCTGTTCTTATCAACAAAAAGAATGTCATCAGCAAAAAGCATACACTAAGGTACATCTTCCTGTAAATGCTTAGTAAGAACATCCATAACTAAAGCAAAAAGATAAGTGCTTAAAGTTGATCCTTGATGTAGTTCAACTAAAATAGGAAAATATTTTGTCAATCCTTCTTGTGTTTGGACACAATTAATAGCTCTAGTATGCATACTTTAATGACTTGAATATAAATATTAACTCCTATATGTTCTAGAACTCTCCAAAGAACATCTTCTTAAACTTTATCATAAGCTTTCTCTAAATTAATAAATATCATATGTAGATCCTCCTTGCTCTCTACTTCTCCATCAAACCTCTTAAAATGTATAGCATTCATAGTAGATCTAGTGAAACCAAACTAATTGTGAGAAACATTTATATCACATCATAAACTATGCTCAATGGCTCTCTCCCATAATTTTAATGTATGACACATTAACTTAATTCCTCTAAAATTTGCACACTCTTGTGCATCACCTTTATTCTTAAATATAGGAACCAACAAACTTTTCCTCCACTCATCTAGCATCACTTTAGTCTTTAAAATAACCTTAAAAGATTTGTAAGACAAGAAATTCCTTGATCTCCTAAACATTTCCACACTTCTATTAGAATATCATCAGGTCCTACTATTTTTCTATATTTCATTTTCTTTAAAGCTTCTCTAACTTTAGATTTACTAATACGATGATAAAAACAAAATTATCTATTTTTGTTTAGGGTATTAAGGTTGCTAAAATCAATCTTAATTTTAGCTCCTTCATTGATAAGATTATCAAAATATCTCATCGACCTATTTTCAATATCCTTTTCTAAGAAAAGTACTTTATTATTTTCATCCTTAATACACCTCACTTGAACTACATCTTTACTTTTCCTATCTCTTTGGTTGGCTAACTTATACATACATCTTTCACCTTCTTTGGTATCTAATCTATTGTATAAATCACTAAAAGCAAAATTTTTTGCATCATATATTGCTTTGTTAGAATCTTTGCATGCCACTTTATATCATTCCCAATTCTCTGAGTTTTTACATCGAAACCAAATTTTATAACAATGCTTCTTAGTTCTTAGCTTTTCTTGCACACTCTCACTCCAACACAAACTATTTTTATTAAAATAAGCTTTTCCTTTTGATTCTCCAAGCAAATTTTTAGCAACTTGTTTAATTTCACTTGCTTCTTTTTCCCACATAATGTTAGCTTCCTTATGAATATCCCAATTTCTAAGCTCTTGTAGCTTGCTCTTAAAAATATTTTTATTTGTGTTCTTTAAGTGTCCCCATCTAATCTTAAGATAATAATTTGATTTACTTTTCCTATCACAATCTTTCATCTTAAAATATAAAATAATAATCGATGTTGGGTACTTAAACTTTCACTTGGAACGACCTTTCAATCTTTACAATCTAAGCGATCTATTTTTCTTATCAAAAATAATCAATTTGTGTTTTACTAGATCCATTTTTATAAGTAATAATATGTTCACCTCTTTTCTTAAATAAAGTATTTACTACAAAATCATAAGCTAAAGAAAAATCTAATATAGTCCTACCATCTTCATTAGTCACTCCAAATCCATAACCACCATGAACACTTTTAAAATCTTCTACCACTCTACCAACATAAACCTAAACCTAAACCTAAATAAAAACCTAAACCTAAACAATAAACCTAAAAATAAAACCTAAAAAAATTAAAAAAATCAAACCTAATCCTAAAATAAAAATAAAATAAACCTAAACCTAAACTAAAATAAACTAAACTAAAATAAATAAAACCTAAACATAAACCTAAAATAAACTTAGCATAAACCTTAAACTAAATAAAATAAAATAAACTAAAAATAAACCTAAACCTAAACTAAAAAATAAAACTTAAAAATAAACCTAAAATAAAAACCTAAAACCTAATCCTAAATAAATAAAATAAAAACTGAAACCTAAACCTAAAAAATAAAATAAAAATAAAACTAAATTAAAAAATAAACATAAACCTAAACCTAAACATAAAAAAATAAAATAAAATACCTAAACTAAAATAAATAAACATAAAATAAATAAAGTAAACTAAATATAAATAAAATATAAACCTAAATACAAATATAAAATAAACTAAATAAACCAAATAAACCTAAACCTACAAGTTTACCTAATGTTTTTTTTAAAAAAAACCCTAAACCATAAACCCTAAACACTAAATCCTAAACTCTAAACTTAAACCCTAAACCTAAAATAAGGAAAATAAAAACCTACACAAGAAAAACAAACCTAAAAATAAAATGTAAAGTAAATAAAAATAAATCATAAACCCTTAACTAAAAAAAAAACCTAAACCTACAATTAACCTAAACCCTAAAACCTAATAAACATAAACCCTAAGAATGGGCAGCACCTTGATGGCAGGAACATCACCATTAACTAAGCTTAGTCTAGATCTAGCAGTGGAGACGAAGGCAGAGGCGGCAGTAATCGTAGTGGTGGTGGGGGATCTAGAGGTAATGGTGGATATGGAGGTGGTGTTCGGAGCAGTGGTGGTGCAACGATCAATCTTAAAAAGCTCTAGGATGAACCAACTTGTTGTGAGCTTGAATCATTTTAGCTTTGTACAACTCAAGATTTTGGCATGCCCACATGTGTCTCTCTTTTGAGCTCTTAACCATAACTTGGCGTTATGCTTTATTGTGATCTTACTACCCAAATCTATCCTTAGTGATGGGAGTTGAACATCTAATGATAGATCGGCTTTAGACCCATACTCTAAGGAGAAAGGAGTAGACTGAGTTGGAGTTCTATATATAGATAAGCTTTAACTAATTTACTATATAACTTGTGTCTTCTTCAGTATTTGGATGAGAGTTTTGTTGAAGGCTTTTGTTAAGCCATTTTCCCTCGTGTAGTTGATGGTAGAATATTTTCAATCTATGTTGTGTCTCTTGGCAAAGTTTATGATCTCGTCTTAAATGCCATTTATTATAATTATTTATAATTTCTCCGAACCTATATACAATATGGTTTCTAAAAAAATTGGAGCACATGCTGAGCTGTGAACTCTTTGAGCGAAATCACCTTCCCCCATTTGGAAAAGTACTTAGTAACAACTACGATGAATCGATGACCCATGAAAGAAGGAGGATCAATCAGACACTATCTCGGTACCCCAACACTCAAATGGCCATGAGGCCAATGTAGGATGTAGAATGTTTATTGGTGTAGGACCACAATGTATTTTTTGACCGGTGGCATCTCTATCCATGTATTTTTTGATCATCAATGGCCAATAATATCCTCGTCTCTTGATCTTGGCTTTCATCTTTAGACCAGATTGGTTGGCTCCACATAATCCTAAGTGTACCTCAGTCATGATCTTATGGGATTCATGCTTATATAAATAACGTAACCACATATGATCGAAATACCACTGGTATAAGACACCATGCACAAGCGCATAGGAAAGTGCTCTCTACTACATTTGATGGGCTTGGGAACTCTCTTGAGGTAGTTTTCCTTTATTTAGGTAATCCATGAATGGTTTCCTCCAAACTAACTCCTCATCCTTCTTTGTAATGGCAACCTCCTTCTTAAGAGAGTACTTTTTGATGAGTTCAATATCAATAAAGGGATAATACTTATTTATTTATTTTGTACTACTCATCCTCAACTAACTCCTTGGAAAGCTTGGCTAAAGCATATGCTACGATGTTCTCTCTTCGAGGAATCTTATAAATGATAACCTCTAGTATTTAGGCCAACAACTCAATGGTGTACTTGTGGTAATGATGGAGCTTGGTCTTTATAACCTTGTAGGACCCAGCAATTTGGTTGATAATTAGTTAAGAATCCCCAAAGATGTTGATGTTCTAGATGCTTAGAGTAACAGCTAACTCCAGATAGAAAATTAGAGCCTCATATTCAGCAACGTTGTTGGTGCAAGGATTGGACAAATGATATGAGAATGATCGAAACTACATTCAAATGATCAAAACTAAATCAAACTAAATCAAATTAAATCAAAACCCTTCATAAGCAATATGACCTATTCCATGGACTTAGCCAAATCTTAATCCAAATCAAGTTAAACTAAATTGATATTCTCACAAATCAATCATATTTTCAATCATATTCACAAATTTAAATGAAATATATATTTAAATCATCAAAACTAAATCAAACCAAATCAAAATCCAAACTAAGCCACATGACAAAACACATGGTGAGCCAAATTTAATTTTGAAACCCAAATTCAATTGATTTTCTCAATCATACCTTCAACTATATTCATAAATATAAATGAAATCTATAATAACCAAGCCAAAATAAAATTAACCCGTCAAACCCAAAACCCTTTTGACTTGAAATGTTCAAATTAACCAAAACCCATTTAAAACCCATTTACCAAGCAATTGAATTTATATATCAATCCCAAATCCATATATAAACTCAACTAAATCAAACTCAACCCAAAATCAAGCCAACTAAATCTAATTGGTCCACTTGACCCAAAGTGGCCAAATTTACCTATTTGAGCCAAGTTTTAATAGTCTTACAGAATTGGATTGAACCAAGCCCATCAAAACCTCCCATCATGATTTTTGATCACCATAGGTTGATCAATTATTACAAATTGGGCCAAACCAAGTCAACTTGGTCATTTGAGCAAGTCAACCCGTTAACCCATATGACTCCAAACTAGCCTAATTGTAAGCTAAGTCAAATCCCTTGAAAATAATGATTCATACCAAATCAAAATCAATATTTGAATATGACTTAACCTTAAACTGAGTCAAACCAAACCCAATTGGCCCTCTTGACGCAAGTTGACCCAAATTGACTAAAAGACTAAATTGGGTCAAATTCAAATATAAACCAAATTGATTGCAACCAATGGCTCAAGTTCATTCCAAATTGATTGTTGAATTTTACTAAAGCCATGATTAGACCAAATTGAACTCAATTGATCTACTTAGCCCAATTTGACCTAATGGTTCAAGTTGGCATACATGAAAACCAATCCAAATTAATTGAAACCAAAGCTTAAAATCATCTTTAATTAGTCAACTAAACTCCAACAACACAAGCTAATCTGTTTAATTTAGTCAAATTGGTCAACTTAATTCATTTGACCCAAATGAATTCAAATGAGCCAAAATTAAATCTAAGCCAAACTAAACCAAACAAATTCAACAAAAACATCCTAAATGATCATATGAACTTAATCTAACCCTTGGTTTGACCCAACCTAACCCAATTTGACCTAAATGAGTCAAATTTAGCCAACTAAACCAAACCTAAACCCTTAAACCCAAACCTTACCACTAAACCCAACCAAACCAACCTCTACCACACCTAAACCTAAACTAAATAAAACTAAAAGTAAAATAAATAAAAACCTAAATAAATAAAATAAAAATAAAACAAAGCATAAACTATAAAAATAAAATAAAATAAACCTTTAAAATAAACTAAAATAAAATAGATAATAAACTAAACTAAAATAAAATAAACCTAAGAATAAAAAACCAAATAAAATAAAAATAAATTGAAAATAAAATAAAATAAATAAAAACTCTAAATAAATAAACTAAAATATAAATAAAATAAACCTAAAATAAAAAAATAAATAAATAAATTAAAAAACCTAAAATAAAATAAATAAACTAAACTAAATAATATAAACTAAACTAAAATAAAATGAAACCTAAACCTAAAATAAAACAAACTACACAAACAAAATAAACCTAAACCTAAAAACCTTAAAGAAAATCAACCTAAACCTAAAAAAATAAAAACAAACATGACCTAAACTTAAAATAAAAAAATTCTAAACTAAAATAAAATAAAATAAAATCAACAAAAAAAAACTAAACCAAACTAAAAAAAATAAAATAATAAAACCTAAATAAAATAAATAAAATAAACTAAATCAAATAAAAATATAAATCTAAATAAATATAAAAAGAAAATAAACTAAAATAAATAAAAAATAAACTAAATAAACTAAGATAAACTACTGGGTTTGCTTTATTTTTATTTTAAAAAAAAGTCATAAACCCTAATCCCAAACCCTAAAACCCTAAACCCTAAACCCCACAAAATCTAAACCATGGCCCTAAACCCTAAATAAAAGTAAATTATAAAATAAAAAATAAAAAATTTAAATAAACAAAAACCTAAAACCTTACAAAAACTAAAATAAGCTGACACTAAATGCTAAACCATGGACCCTAAACCCTAAATCTTAAACCCTAACCTGGCTAGGCTAAAACTTTGAGCTGTGCCACTAAACCTTAAAACCTAAACTAAATAAAACCTAATAATATAAACACCCTAAACCTAAATAAAAAAAAATAAATAAAATAAAATCCTAAACCAGTTTGCTTAATTTGTTTTTTAAAAGAACCTTCAACCCTAATCCCGAACCCTAAAAACCCTAAACCCTAAAGCCTAAAAATTAAATCCTAAACACTAAACCCTAAACCCTAAAATCCTAAACCATAACCCCTAAAATTCTAAAAAGCTAAACCTAATCTAAATAAAACCTAAAAATAAAATACATAAAATAAACTTACACCTAAATTAAAATAATAACAAAATAAAATAAAACCATATACTAAAACCTAAATATAAAAACAAAATAAAATAAGCTAATAAAACTAAAATAAAATAAAATAAATAAACCTAAAATAAACTAAAAAAATAAAATAAACTTATTAAAACCTAAATAAAATAAAAAATGTAAAATAAAAAATAAAATAAACTTAAAATAAAATAAAATCAAAACTAAAGAAAACTTAAACCTAAAATAAATAAAAATAAAACCTAAACCCTAAACTAAAGAAAACCTAAACCTAAAATAAAATAAAATAAAATAAAATAAAATAAATGTAAACCTTAACTAAAATAAACTAAACTAAAATAGATAAACTAAACCTAAACCTAAACCTAAACTATATAAAATAAAATAAACTAAACTTAACCTAAAACCTAAACTAAAAAATAAAGCTTAAAAAACCCTAAAACCTAAAAAAAAAAAATAAAATAAAACTTAAACCTAAAATAAAAAAAAATAAAAATAAACATAAAAAAATAAAATAAACCCAACTAAAAATAAATTTAAACCTAAACTTAAACCTAGAAAATAAACTAAAATACTAAAATAAAATAAATGAACCTAAAAAATATGCTAAACTAATTAAAATAAAAAATAAATATAAAATAAAAAATAAATAAACTAAAATAAATAAAAAATAAACTAAGTAAACTAAACCTAGTTCACTTGGTTTAATTTTAAAAAAAACCATAAGCGAAAGTAAACCCTATACCATAAACCACAGACCTTAAACCCTAAAACCCTAAACCTTAAACCCACAAACCCTAACCTAAACCCTAAACCCTAAAAGCATAAATCCACAAAACCCTAAATCCTAAACCCTAAATGTTAAACCATAACCCTAAACCTTAAACCTTAAACACTAAACCCCAAACCCTAAACCTAAACCTAAAGTAACTAAATAAATTAACAAATAAACCTAAACCCTAAAACCTAATAAAACTAAACCTGAACCTAAACCTAAACTTAAACCCTAAGAATGTGCAGAACCTTGATGACAGGAACATCACCATCAACCAGGCTCAATCTAGATCTTGTGGTGGAGGCGAAGGGGGAGGTTGCGGTTATAGTAGTGGTGGTGGGAGACTTGTAGGTGTTGGTGGATATGGAGGCGAGAGGAGCTACTGGAGGTTACAAATGGTGGTGTTGGATGGAGAGATCAGGGATACGATGATGGATCCTACTACTCGAGAGGCTGGGGGGTTCTGATGGGAACAAGAGAAACTAAAGAATGGTCATTCCGATCTGCTACATGTGGAACTACGTCTTTACATTAAAGGTAGTTCTAGTTATATAGGGTTCTTGATTTGCTCTATGTGTGCTCATTTTTTATCTGTCATACCTTGTGTCTTAGAAAACTTGGTGTGTTACTTGGTTGATGAAATTGAAAAGAAGAAATGTTGAATCTAATATTTTTCTCTGTTAAAAAAAACTAAAAATCTAAACCCTAAAATAAAACTTGAACCTTAAACCAAATACATAAACCCCAAACTCTAAACCCTAAACCCTAAAAACCCGAAGAACCCTAAACCCTAAACCTTAAACCCGAAAACATAAATCCTAAAACCCTATACCATAAACCCAAAACCTAAAACCCTAAAACCTAAACCCTAAATAAAAATAAAAAACTAAAATAAACTAAAATAAATAAAAATTAGACCAAATAAACTAAATAAACCTAAACCTACTGATTTCCATAATTATTTAAAAAAAACCCTAAACCCAAAATCCTAAAAACCATAAACCCTAAAGCTTAAACACTAAACCCTAAATCTTAAACCCTAAAACACTAAACCTTAAATTCTAAACCCTAAACCTTGAAACATTAAACCCTAAACCCAAAACCCTGGACCCTAAAAACCTAAAAACCCAAACCTAAACTAAATAAAAGCTAAAAATAAAATATATATAAAAAAACCAAAACCCAAACCTAAATATAATATAAAATAAACTAATAAAAGTAAACTAAAATAAAATAAATAAAACTTAAATGAAACTAAAAAATAAAATAAAGCAAAGAATAAAATAAATAAAGAAAATAAAAAAACTTAAAATAAAATAAAATAAACCTAAAATAAAATAAAATAAAATTAAATAAAACTTAAATCTAAAAAAAATAAAATAAAACCTAAAAATAAATAAAAACATAACACAAACCCTAACTTAGAAAAACATAAAAAATAAAGTAAATTAAACAAAATACAACCTAAACTAACCTAAACCCTAAACCCTAAAAAAGCACTAAACCTAAACTAAATAAAACAAAAATAAAATAAATAAAACCTAAACCAAAATAAATAAAATAAAGAAAATAGAAACATAAACTAAAACTTGAGCCTAAACTTAAACCCTAAACCGTAAAACCCAAAAACCCAAAACCCTAAACCCTAATCCCTAAACCCTAAAGAACCCCAAACCATAAATCTTAAACTAACCCAACCCTAAAAGCTAAAAAAACTTAAACTTAAATAAAACATAAAAAATAAATAAATAAATAAAATCTAAACCATAAAAATAAAAAAACGAAACCTAAACTAAACCTAAACCTAAACCTAAAATAATTAAAAGAAAATAAAATAAAATTTTAAAACTAAACTAAAATTAAATAAATTAAAACCAAAACTAAACTAAAATCAAAATAAAATAAAATAAAAACTAAAACTAAAATAAAAATAAAATAAACCTAAAATAAAATAAAATAAGAACTAAATAAAACCTAAACCTAAAAAATAAATGTAAAAATAAGACCTAAAAATAAATAAAAAATAAAGCCTAAACACTGAACTAAAGAAAACATAAACCTAAAATAAAAATAAAATAAACCTAAAGCTAAACTAAAATTGACTAAACTAAAATAAATAAAATCAAAACCTAAACTTGAAATAAACTAAACCTAAACCTAAACCTAAACTAAATAAAATAAAATAAACTAAAAATAAACCTAAATCTGAACTAAAAAACAAAACCTAAAAATAAACCTAAAATAAACACCTAAAATCTAAACCTAAAAAAATAAAATAAAAAACCAAACCTAAACCTAAAAATAAAAAATTAAATCTAAACCTAAAAATAAAATAAAAATAAAACTAATCTAAAGAATAAACCTAAAGATGAACCTAAACTTAAATAATAAACTAAAATGAAAATCAAAACTAAAATAAATAAAACTAAAATAAATAAAATAAACTAAATAAAAATAAAATTAAACCAAAATAAAAATAAAAAGAAAATAAACTAAAAAAATAAAAAATAAATTGAATAAATCTAAACCTATCGGTTTACTTAATTTACAAAAAATTAAAAAAACCCTAAACATTAATCCTGCAACCCTAAAACCTCAACCCTAAACCCTAAAATGTAAACCCTAAAGCCTAAACCTTAAAACCCTAAACCCCAAACCCTAAACCCTATGAAAAAAAGAAAAAAATAAAAAATAAAATAAAACCCTAAACCTTAAACCCTTAAAGCTACAAACTTAAAGCCTAAACCCTTAATCCCATACCCTAAAACCAACACTAAAGTAACTAAATTAATTAAAAAATAAACCTAAAATTTGAAGCTTAATAAACCAAAACCCTAAAATGGGTAGAACCATGATGGCAATAACATCATCACAACTCAATCTAGATCTAGCGGTGGAGGTGAAAGGCGGCGGTGATTATCGCGATCTTGGTGGGGATCTAGAGGTGCTAGTGGATATGAAGGTAGTGTCGGAGCAATGGTGGTTATGGAAGCGAGAGGAGCCACAGAGGTTACATTTGTGGTGGTGGAGGAGGGAGAGATTGGGGATATGTTGATGGATCACTCTACTGGAGAGACTGAGGTGGTTTTGATGGGAAATGGAGAAACTGAAGAACGATTGATCCGAGCTGATGCTTATAGAATGACTTCTTTATAGTAGAGACAGTTCTAGTTATCTAGGGCTTTTGATTTGCTCTATGCTTGCACATTTTTTTATCCATTTTTGATCTATGTCATCGCTTGTGTCTTAGAAAATTTGGTGTGTTACTTGATTGATGAAATCGAAAAGAAGAAATGTTGATTGCTAATTTATTCTGTTGAAAAACTAAACCACAACTTTAAACCTAAACCCCAACCCTAAACCTAAATGCAAACTAACCCTAAACCATAAACCCTTAATTAAAACCAAAACCAAAATAAATAAAAATAAATTAAAAACCTAAACTAAACCTAAACATAAAAATAAAATAAAAATAAAACTAAAATAAAATAAAATAAATAAAAACTACTTAAAACCTAATTAAAATAAATACTAAACTTAAAATAAAATAAACCTCCTAAAATAAAACTAAATAAAACCTAAAATAAACCTAAAAATAAAAAAAACTTAAACATTAAACTAAAACATAAACCTAAGATAAAATAAAATAAATCTACATAAACTAAACTAAAATAAATAAACCTAAACCTAAACTTAAAATAAACTAAACCTAAACTAAACCTACTATAATGAAATAAAATAAACTAAAATAAACCTAAACTTAAACTAGAAAATAAAACCTAAAATAAACCTATAATTAAAACCAAAACCTAAACCTAAAAAAAATAAAAAAGAACTTAAATATAAAATTAAAATTAAAATATAATTTAAACATAAAATAAAATTAAAATAACAAATACTAAAATAAATGTAAACCTAAACCTAAACATAAAAATAAACTAAAATAAAAAAAACCTAAACTAAAATAATTAAACCAAAATAAATAAACTAAACTAAATAAAATAATAATAAACCTAAATAAAATAAAATAATAATATAAATAAAATATAAATAAAATAAACTAAATAAAATAAAATAAAAACCTAACCTAAACTAAAATAATATAAAATAAAAAATAAAAAAATAAAAATTAAACTAAAATAAAATAAATGAAAACCTAAACTAAGCCACAAAATAAAATAAACCTAAAAATAAAATACCAAAATAAAATAAAACCTATACGTAAAATAAGAATAAACTAAACTTAAAGTAAACCAAATAAAACTAAATAAAATCAAAACCTAAAAATAAACCTAAATAAATAAAAATAAAATAAACACAAACTAAAATTAAACTAAAATAAATAAAATAAAATAAACCAAACCTAAATTAAAATAAATTAAACTAAAATAAATAAAACCTAAACCTAAAAAAATAAATAAACTAAAACACTAAACTAAATAAATAAAATAAAATAAAAAATAAAATTTAATTAAAATAAAATAAAACCTAAAATAAACCTAAAACGGGCATAAAATAAAATAACTAAAGTGGCATTAAAAATAAAAATAAAACTAAATAAGAAATATAAATAAACTAAATAAACCAAAATCTTCGGTTTGTTTTTTAAAAAAAATTCTAAATCCTGAAACTCTTGACAAAGGCACTACCTAAACCAGATAAAACACAACCACTGAGCCTAAGAGACCCGACCTGAGCCCTAAAGGCTCTAAAAGGCCACTCATGACCTGGAGCCACTGAGGCTGGGCCACTGGGCCACTGAACAGGCCACGGACCAACCTGGGCCGCAGGCTGAGCCTAACCACTGGGCTGAACTGGGCTCAAAAGGCCCTAACCTGAGCCACTCAGTTTGGATGAGCTCTGATGTGACCCTGGAAAGGCTCTAGCCAGCCAAATCCCACAACAGTTCATAAAGCCACAACTGACCACTGAGCTACCACAATACTAAACCCTAGGCCCAGAATACTACTAAATAACCATAACACTAAAGCTAAAAAATCCAAACCTAACTTAAAACCTAAAAGATAAAAGATAAATAAAAATATCTAAACTTATAAAATAAAGTAAATAAAACTTAAAAAATGAAATAAAGATCTAAACTTAAACCTAAAGGCCAATAATCTAAACCTAAAAATGAAATAAAATAAAGATAAATAAAACTGAACTAAATTAAAGATAAAGATAAATGTGGGATAGAAACCAAATAAAGATAAAATAAACTAAAAATAAAGCTATACTGACTAAAAATAAACCTAAAATAGGCACAAAATAAAAAACCTACTAAATCTAAAATAAAAAAAATAAAACATAAACATAAAACATAAAATCAAAATAAAGTCAACTACAATAAACATAAACCTGAAACTGAAGCATTAAAAAAACTAAAATACAACTTAAACTAAAAAGAAACATAAAATAAGTAAAAGCTTAAAATAAAAATAAACATAAATAAAATTTAAAATAATATACTAAAATAAATAAATAATAAACTAAAACCTTAACCAGTTGATTTGCTTTTTAAAACCTTAAACCACTGGTTGGAGCCCTAAAAGGCCACAGGCACAGCTAAACCCTGATGCTGAGCTGGGCGGCCCCAGGCCCATTGGCCAGAAGGCTCTGACCCTGGGCCACTAAATCTGGGCCACAAGACCCTAAACTAGGCCATGAGCCCTGCCTAAACTGAGCCTGGGCTAAGATGGGCCTGGGCCCTGAGCTAAGGCACGGGATCACAGGCCTAAGACCTGAGCCCTGGGCCCAAATGCTAAAGAGGCCCAGACCATAAAGGCCCTGAGCCATAAGATCATGGGCCCTGGGCCCTACCAAGGCCCTGGGCTTGCCCAGAATAGAATGGGCCAGCAAGACCCTGGCCCCCTGGGACCCTGGCCCAGAAGGTTGTGAGCCCTAGGCTGAGCCTAAGGGGCCCTAGGCTGACTCCCCTGAAGCCAAACTCCCTGGGCCACAGGCCACCAACCCTAAATCCTGGGCCACAAACTACATTAAAGGCTAAAACCTAAACCCACTAGAGACATAGAAATAAAACTAAACTAAGACCTAAACTTAAACCTAAAATAAATAAAATAAAAGAAATGTAAATAAAATAAATAAATAAAATAAACCTAAACTACCAGATAATAATAAAATAAACCTCAATAAAAAAAACTAAATAAAATAAAATAAACTAAAATTAAACTTAAACATAAACTAAAAAATAAATCCTATAAATAAACTTAAAATACTAACCTAAATCTTAAACTTAAGAAAATAAAATAAAAACCTAAACCTAAAAGGTAAAATAAAAATAAAAAATAACTAAAAAAATAAACCTTAACCTAAATAAAACCTAAAAGTAAAGTAAACTAAAAAAACCTAAAATTAATAAACTAAAACTAATTAAAACAAAAATAAACATAAAATAAAAAATAAAAAAAATTAAACTAAAATAAATAAAAAAATAAACTAAAATATCTAAATAAACTAAACCTCTGGGTTTACTTAATTAAAAAAAAGCGAAATCTTAAATCCTAGCACAGACCACAAACCCTAAACCCTTAATCCCTAAACCTTAGAAAATTTGAAACCTAAACCCTAAACTCTAACACTAACCCCTAACCCTAAACCCACATGCCACAAGCATAAACCACAAACCCCACACAAACCTAAACCTTAAATCCTAAACCTAACAAACCACAAACCTTAAACCCACAAACCCTAAACCTAAAGTAACTAAATAAATTTAAAAATAAACATAAACCATAAAGTCTAATAAACCTAAACCTAAACCCTAAGGATGTGCAATTGATGGCAGGAACATCACTATCAATCAGGCTCAGTCTAGATCTAGCTGGTGGATATGGAGGTGGGGGTCAGAGTAGTGTTGGTTAAGGAGGTGAGAGGAGTAATAGAGGTTATATAATTGGTGGTGGTGGCGGATAGAGATTAGAGATGTGATAAGGATTTCTCTACTCGAGAGGGGTGGTTCTAATGGGAACTAGCGAAGAAGCGAAGAGCAGCCGTCGATCTATTGCTTATGGAGCTGTGTCTTAATAGTAGAGTTGATTCTAATTATTTATGATTTTGATTTGCTCTATGCATGCTCATTTTTTTATCTATGTACACTTGTGTCTTAGAAAACTTGGTGTGTTACTTGGTTGATGAAATGAAAAGAAGAAATGTTGAATTTGAATTTGTTCTCTATTAGAAAGACCAAAACCCTAAACCCCAAACTAAAACATGAACCCTAAACCTTAATCTAAACCCTAAACCCTAAATCCTAAAACCATAAACCTAAACCTTAAACCATAACACCAGAACTCTAAAACCTAAACCACAAACCTTAAACCATAAATCCTAAACCCTAAACCCTAAAAACCTAAACCTAAATTAAAAAAATCTAAAAATAAAATAAAAAAAACTAAACTAAATTCAAATAAAAATAAAATCAAATAAAAAAGATAAACAAAAACCTAAACCTAAAATTAAACCTAAAAAGAAAATAAAATAACAATGGTATCAGAGCTGAGTTTTTATGCAAATGTCTATTTTACCATCTGAAACCATTGAAAAAAAATGTCATTTCCGAGGAAAACCAAAGCTTTTTATCATTCTGGCGTCGAGCTATTTTTCCCTAAGCCCTAAAAAATCAAAAATAAAATAAAATAAAATAAATAAAAACCTAAGCTAAACTAAAAAATAAAAAACCTAAATCAAATTAAACCTAAACATAAAATAAAATTAAAATAAACTTAAAATAAAATAAAATATAAACTAAATAAAAACCTAAACCTTAAAAATAAACCAAAATTAAATAAAAAATAAAACATTTACCCTAAACTTTTTTTAAAAAATCCTAAACCTAAAATAAAAAAATAAACCTAAACGTAAACTAAAATAAATTAAACTAAAATAAATAAAACCTAAACCAAAACTAAACTAATTAAAATAAAATAAACTAAAAATAAACCTAAACCTAAGATAAAAAATAAAACCTTAAAATAAACCTAAAATAAAAACCTAAAACCTAAACCTAAAAAACTTAAATAAAAACCTAAACCTAAAACTAAAAATAAAAAATAAAACCTAAACCTAAAAAATAAAACTAAAATAAAGAAAAAACTTAAACCTAAACCTAAAACTAAAAAATAAACTAAAATACAAAACCTAAACTAAAATAATTAAACCTAAAAGAAATAAACTAAAATTAAAATAAAATAAACTAAAATAAAAATAAAATAAAATAAACTAAATTAAATAAAATAAACTAAATAAACTAACTAAACTTAAACCTACGGGTTTGTAATTTTAAATAAATATATATATATAAAAAAATAAAAAATAACCCTTACCATAAACCCTAAACCCTAAACTTAGAAAATAAAATAAAAAAATAAACTCAAGTAAAAAATAAACCTACCTAAAGCTAAACCTACAAAAAAATACAATAAAAAACTTAAACTAAGATAAATAACCCTAAAATAAATAAACAAACTAAAAAATAAATATATTAATATATATATAAAATATAAAATAAACTAAAATAAATAAAAAATAAACTTAATAAACTAAATAAACCTAAACACTCTATTTTACTTAATTTAAAAAAAATAAAAACCCTAAACCCTATGATTACCATAAACCCTAGTACCCATAGCTTACTAAGCCCTAAACCCAAAAATCCTAAACCACTAAATCCTAAACCCTAAACCATAAACCCTAATCTTAAACCCTAAAAACCTAAACCCTAAAACCACCTTGACCCAAAACCTCCACACTCTAAAACTTAAAACCTGACCTAAATAAATCCAAAATAAAATAAATAAAAAAACATAAACGAAAATAAAATAAAAATAAATAAAATAAAAGTATAAGCTAAACCTAAACCTAAAAATAAAAATAAAATAAGAAAATAAAAATTAAATGAAGTAAAATAAATAAAAACCTAAACTAAACTAAAAAAAACCCTAAATAAAATAAAAAATAAACATAAAATAAAAATAAAATAAATTTAAAACTTAAACCTAATTAATAAATATAAAAATTAAACCTAAAATAAATAAAAAATAAACTCAAAATAAAAAATCTAATCCTAAAATAAATAAATAAAAAAACCTAAATCTAAACTAAAATAAACTAAACTAAAATAAATATAACTTAAACATAAACCTAAAATAAACTAAATCTAAACTAAATAAAATAAAATGAGGTTTAAATAAACTAAACTTAAACTAAAATGGAGCCTAAAGATAAAGAATGGGAGCTTAAAGGCCTAAAAAAATAAAATAAAACCAAAACTTAAACATAAAAATAAAAATAACAAACTTAAAAATAAAATAAAATAATACTAAACTAAAAAATAAGCCTAAACCAAAAAATACACTAAAATAAAAACCTAAACTAAAATAAATAATCCTAAAATAAATAAACTAAACTAAATATAAGTAAAAGCAAACCTAAATCAAAATTAAAGATAAAATAAAATAAAATAAAAAAAGAAACTAAATAAACTTCAACCAACCAATTTACATAACCTTAAACCCTAAAACCTAAAACTAACACTAAACCCTAAACTCTAAACCCTAAACCCTAAACCTACAACCCTAAACACTACACCCTAAAAACTAAAACCCTAAAATCCTAATCCTACCACCACTTAAATCCTAAACCATAAACTAAAACCTAAACCAAACCCCACTAAACCCTAAACCTTAAATCCTAAACCCCAAACCCTCAACCCTAAACCCTAAACCCTAAACCTAAAGCCCTAAACCCTAAACCCTAAAAGCCTAAAAACCTAAACCTAAATAAATAAAACTTAAAAGTAAAAAAAATAAAAAAACATAAACTTAAATAAAATAAAATAATAAAAATAAAATAAAAACCTAAACTAAAACCTAAACCTAAACCTAAACCTAAACCTTAACATAAACATAATAAAATAAAATAAAATAATAAAAAAAACTGAAATAAAATAAAGAAAAACCTAAACTAAACTAAAGGATAAAATAAACCTAAAAATAAAAAACCTAAATAAATTTAAAACTTAACGTAAAATAAAAATAAAATAACCTAAAATAAAATAAAATAAAAACTATGTAAAAACCTAAAAAATAAAACTTAAACTTAAAATAAAAAAGACCTAAACCTAAAATAAAGAAAATAAAATAAACATAAACCTAAACTTAAGAAAAACTAAACTAAAATAAATAAAACCAAAACCTAAACCTAAAATAAACTAAACATAAACCCTAAACTAAATAAAAAAATAAACTAAAAATAAACCTAAACTTAAACTACAAAATAATACCTAAAAATAAAACTAAAATAAATAAAATCAAAACCTAAACCTATACCTAAGAAAAAAAGAGAACCTAAACCTAAAAAAAAAAATTAACTAAAAAATAAACCTAAACCTAAATCTAAATCAAATGCTAAAAGTAAACTAAAATAGAAAAACTTAAAATAAATAAACTAAGCTAAATAAAAATAAAAATAAACCTAAATAAAAATAAAAAAATAAAATAAACTATAATAAATAGAAAATAAACTCAATAAACCTAAACAAACTAGTTTACTTAATTAAAATTTTTTAAAAAATAATAAATATTACTAAAACCTAAATTATAAACCTACAAAGAAAATAAAAACTAATGTCAAATAAAATAAATAAAAACCTAAACTAAACTAAAAAATAAAAAACCTAAGTAAAATAAAAACTAATCCTAAAATAAAAGTAGAATAAACCTAAAATAAAATAAAATAAAAACTAATTAAAAACCTAAACCTAAAAAATAAACCTAAAAGTAAAAAAAATTAAGCATAAAACCTAAAATAAAAAAAACTAAACCTAAAATAAAATTAAAAAAAAAACTTAAACCTAAACTAAAATAAATAAATCCTAAACATAAACCTAAAAATAAAAAATACAACATTAAAACCTAAGAAATAAAATAAAACTAAAACTAAACTAAAAAATAAACCTAAACCTTAACCTAAACATAAAAAATAAACTAAAATAAACAAAATCTAAACTAAAATAACTAAACCTAAAATAAATAAATTAAAACTAAATAAAAACAAAAATATAAAAATGTAAGTAAACCCAAAAAATAAAACTAAACCAAAATAAAGTAAAAAAATAAAATAAAAATAATACATAAACTAAAACTTAAACATAAACCTAAAAAAATATAAAATCAAAAATAAAAACTAAACTAAAATAAAATAAATAAAAAACAAAAGAAAAATAAAAAATAAAAATAAAATAAACCTAAAATAAATAAAAGAAAAACTAAATAAAAATTTAAACCTAAATAATAAACCTAAAAGTAAAACCAAAAAATTAATAAAAAATAAAACCTAAACCCTAAACTAAAAAAAAATCCTAAACCAAAAAAAAAAACACCTAAACCTAAACCTAAAATAAACAAAACCTAAACTAAATAAAATAAAATGAACTAAAAATAAACCTAAACTAAATTAAAAAATAAAAAATAAAAAAATAAAATAAAAATGTAAAACATAAACCTAAAAAAATAAAATAAAAACCTAAACCTAATCCAAAAAATAAAAAATAAAACTCAAACCTAAAAAATAAAAAAATAAAAATAAACTAAATAATAAACTTAAACCTAAACCTAAACCTTAAAAATAAAATAAAATAAAAACCCTAAACTAATATAAAGAAACTAAACTAAATGTAAATTAAAAAACCTAAACCTAAACTAATATAAATAAAAAACAAACTTACACATAAAATTAATTGAAAAATAAACCTAAACCTAAACCTAAACTAAAAAATAAAACCTAAAAATAAACTTAAAATAAAAACCTAAAACCTAAACCTAAGAAAGTAAAATAAAAACCTAAACCTAAACATAAAAATAAAAAATAAAACCTAAATCTAAAAAATAAACATAAACTAAAATAAATAAACATAAACTAAAAAAATAAACCTAAACCTAAAAAATAAAGTAAAATAAAACTCAACTAAAACTAAAGCTAAAAAAATAAACTAAAATAAAAAAGCCCAAACTAAATAAATAAACTAAACAAAATAAAAAATAAAAATATAAACATAAATATAAATAAAAAAATAAAATAAACTAAATAAACTAAACATCTTTTTAATTTTAAAATAACCCAAAACTCTAAGCTAATAAACCGCAAATCTTAAACCTTAAATCCTAAACCCTAAACCATAATTCCTTAACCTTAAAAACCCTAAACCCTAAACCCTAGAACTCTAACCCCTAGATTCCTAAATGCTAAACCCAAAACACTAAACCCTAAACCCTAAACCCTTAAAACCTAAAAACCTAATCCTAAACTAAATAAAATTAAAAAAACATATAAAACCTAAGTTAAATAAAATTAAAAATGAAATAAAATAAAACTTGAACTAAAACCTAAACTTAAATCTAATAATAAAATAAAATACACTAATCAAAATAAAATAAAATAAAATAAATAAAAACTAAACTAATCTAAAAAATAAAATAAACCTGAGAAAGAAAACTTAAATAAAAGAAAAAGTAAACATAAAATAAAAATGATATAAACCTAAAATAAAATATAATAAAAATAAAATAAAAACTTAAACATAAAAAAAGAAATAAAATTCAAAACTCTAAACTAAAAAAAAAATCCAAAACTTAAAAAAAAATAAATAAATAAAATAAATCAAAACCTAAATTATAATATAAGAAAAATATAACCTAAACCTAAACCTAAAATAAACTAAACCTAAACCTAAACCTAAACTAAAAAATATAACCTAAAGATAAACCTAAAATAAAAACCTAAAACTTAAACATAAAAAATAAAATAAAAACCTAAATTTAGACCTAAAAATAAAATATAAAACAAAAAACTTAAAAAGAAATACAATAAAACTAAACTATAAAATAAACATAAACCTAAACCTAAACTAAAAAATAACCTAAAATAAAACCTATAATGAAATAAATAAACATAAAATAAAGAAACTAAACTAAATAAAAAATAAAAAATACACCTAAATAAAAATATAAAATAAACTAAATAAAGTAAATAAACCTAAACCTATTGATTTACTTAATTTAAAAAATATAAAAACTCTAAACCTTAAATCCTAAACCCTAAACCCTAAGCTCTAAACCTTAAAAAGCCCTAAACCCTAAACCTAAACTTAAAGTAACTAAATAAATTAAAAAATAACCCTAAACCAAAATATTAATAAACCTAAACTTAAACCTAAACCATAAGAATGGGCAAAACCTTCACAGAACATCATGGCCAACCAGGCTCCCAGATCTGGAAAAGGTGGAGGAGGTGGTTATCGCATGGTCATGGGGATATAAAGAGTAGTGGTCATGCAGAGGAGAAGTGAGGTTACAGTGGTGGATCCCTACTGAGAGATCAGGTGGTTATGGGAATTGGAGAAATCAAGAATGGTAGATCAAATCTATGCTGGAATGGTCTTTATAAGAATACAGTTCTAGTTATATATAGTTTTGATTTTCTCTATATGTGCTAATATTTTGTCTATGTCATCACTTTTGTCTTAGAAAACTTGGTGTGTTACTTTGTTGATGAAATCCAAAAGAATAAATGTTGAATCTGAATTTGTTTCTATTAAAAAAACCAAAAACCCCAAACCCTAAACTAAAATCTAAATCCTAAACTTAAAACCTAAACCCTAAACCCTAAACCCTAAATCCTAAAGCCTAAAACCTAAACCATAAACCCTAAACCCTAAACCCTAAAACCATAAACCCTCAACCCTAAACCCTATACCCAAAACCCTGAAAAAAAAACCCTAAACCCTAAACCCTAACCCTAAACCCTAAGCTAACCCTAAACCCAAAAAACTGTAAACCCTAAAGCTTAAACACTAACCATAAACCCTAAACACCAACTCTAAACCCTAAACCATAAAACTCTAAACTCTAAACCCTAAACCTTAAACCATAAACCAAATCCTAAACCCTAAACCTAAACCTTAAAAACCTAAAAACCTAAAAACCTAAACCTAAACAAGAAAAGACATAAAAATAAAATAAAAAAACTAAACTAAAACCTAACTTAAACCTAAAAATAAAATAAAATAAAAATATAAAAATAAATAAAAAATAAAATAAATAAAAACCTAAACTAAACCAAATAATAAAATAAACCTCAACAAAAAAAACCTAAATAAAATAAAATAAACTAAAATTAAACCTAAACATAAACTAAAAAATAAATCCTATAAATAAACTTAAAAATACAAACTTAAATCCTAAACTTAAGAAAATAAAATAAAAACCTAAACCAAAAAGGTAAAATAAAAATAAAATATAGCTAAAAAAATAAACCTTAACCTAAACAAAAACCTAAAAAGAAAAGTAAAATAAAAAACCTAAAATAAATAAACTAAACTAATTAAAAATAAAAAAATAAACATAAATAAAAATTAAAAAGAAACTAAACTAAAATAAATAAAAAATAAACTAAATATACTAAATAAACCTACGAGTTTACTTAATTAAAAAAAAGCAAAAACCTTAAATCCTAAACCTGAACCTTAAACCCTAAACCCTAAACCTACATCCCTAAACCCTAGAAAATTTGAAACCCTAAAACCTAAACTCTAAACCCTAACCCATAACCCTAAACCCTATACCCTAAAAGCATAAACCCTAAACCCTAAACCTTAAATCCTAAACCTTAACTTTAAACCCTAAACCTTAAACCCTAAACCTTAAACCTAAACCTAAAGTAACTAAATAAATTTAAAAATAAACTTAAACACTAAAGTCTAATAAACCTAAACTAAAACTCTAAGAATGGGCAGAACCTTGATGGCAGGAACATCACTATCAATCAGGCTCAATCTAGATCTAGTTGGTGGATATGGAGGTGGAGGTCGAGTAGTCCTGGTTAAGGAGGTGAGAGAGCAAATGAGGTTATAGTGGTGATGGCAGGAGATATAGAGATGTTATATGGATTTCGCTACTGAGAGGGGTGGTTGATGGGAACAGAGAAATTGAAGAACAATCGACCATTGGTAGCACAAGAAATCAAACTTGGTTTAGTTACTATTGAGTAAATGCGCCGGGACTTATATCAACTCAAGAGTAGACAATTATTATAATGATTTTGCTAACACTTAAAGATAGGATGCTTCCTTGGGAAAAGGTACCACTAAGGGTGTCCTCCTAATCCACAAGTGAATATATATATATATATATATATGTTTGCAAGGATCCTATTGGTGTGTGAGGGACCACCCTGAGAAGGGGCTATGTTAGCCTTGACCTATCTCAGATTTACTGGACCAAGGGAGAATCTACACATCCATAGAACAGATTCTCCAACCATAGGGGTGGTTACTAGGAAAGGGGAACTATCTAATCTGATCTAATAGTAACTTGAGTAGTGTCTAAATGGGGATGCAAATGATGTGATCCATATATACTGCCCATAGGGGAGGTGCTAGTAGGGGCATTATCTTGAGCCGTGGAAAAAAATTCTTATAAGTGTATGGTGGCTAACTCAAAAAGAAAATATAGCACTTACCGCCTTGAGTAGTGTATCCTAAGGTGTAAAACCAACCAACCTAAGGTGTATCCATCGATGAGTGGTGTATCTAGCATAGTGAGAACCAACCAACCTATGGTGGGTAGTGTCCAATGATCAATCTATAAAGAAAGCGTAAGCTTACAACTTTTAAGTGAACCGATCATCGGATAATCTATCATCGCCGATAGATGTTATCTGACCTAGAGTGATTACTAAGTAAGGAGCACAGAGGAAGGATTGGACTTAGACTTGAAGTAGTCAAGAGGGAAGGAGCCACTAGGGGACTTATCCTAAACCTCAAATATACTCAACCCAGTCAGTACATGAAGGCTAATCCAAGAAGAAAGCATAATAGACTCACATCCTCTTAAATGAAACCAACATGAGGTAGCTTATCGGCCATCCAATGGCCTACCAAACTATAAAGTCCTCTTTAGTGTGCAGTGGCCAAGTAAGGAAGGAAAGTGTAGCATACATACATCCTCAAAAGCAAGAAGACCATTAGGGTGACACACTAGCAGGGTAGCACGTCAACCTGACCTAGAGTAGCTATTGAGTGAGTGTCATTGGGGGCATTATCTCAACTTAGAGTAGCAAGACAAAAGATATGTGTTTATTTTATATGTTTGTGTGTAGTTTATGTTTGTTGTGTCGATGAAGGATAGGACATCACTCGGGTTCTTTACACCTACCTTAAACATAGCATGGAAGATTCGCAAATAAGAATACTTTCAACATGGAGGAGATTAAATTCAAAATGAAATTTTCATTGATGGTAATTATTTTCAAATAAAATTTATAATATGTTTTTAAGTAGAGCCTTGATTGGAAGAATTGGGTGCTCTCCTTATGAGTAATAAGATAAGATCCTCTTTGGTAGGCATTCTATAGGGAAAAGGGTCATCCCAAGTGAGTAAACTTGCCTCCCATCTTACGATGGGCGATAATTGATCTCCTTAGAACTATTATAAGCTCTCACTTGAAAACATCTAGACAATTTCTTGTGAGCTTGAATCATTTTAACTTTGTACAACTCAAGGTTTTGGCATGCCCTTAGGCGTCTCTCCTCAAAACCTTTGAGCTCTTCTAACTATAACATGGTGTTCTATTCTGTTATGATCTTGCTACCCACATACATCATTGGTGATGGGAGTTGGACTTCTAATAGTAGAACAACTTTAGACCCATACACTAATTAAAAAGGAGTAGACTGAGTTGGATTTCTATATATGCGGTATACCCACAAGGCTTCAACTAACTGCTCATGCCACTGTTTCTTGTTGTTGTCAATTATCTTCTTTAGTATTTGGATGAGAGTTTCATTGAAGGCTTTTGCTAAGCCATTTTCTCTTGAGTAGTTGATGGTAGAATATCTTCAATCAATGTTGTGTCTCCAGACAAAGTTATTGATCTCAATGCTCTTGAATGCGCATCCATTATCAAATATAATTTGTCAAGGCACTCCAAACCTATATACAATATGGCCTAAAACACTGGAGCACATGCTGAGCTGTGACCTCTCTGAGTGAAATCACATTTGCTCATTTGGAAGAGTACTTAGTATCATCTAAGATGAACTGATGACCCTTAAAAGAAGGTGGATTAACCATACCCATAATGTCGGTACCCTAACACTCGAATGGCCATGATGCCAATGTTGGATGTAGAATGTTGGGTGATTGGTGTAGGACCACACCGTATTTGACATTTGTGGCATCACCGCCATATCCATGCAATCTTTCATCATTGATGGCTAGTATCCTAATCTCTTGATCTTGTCTTTCATCATTAGACCAAATTGGTTGGATCCAAGATAATCTAATTGTACGATCATGATCTTATGGGCTTCATGTTTTTTCTAAAATGTAACCACATATGATCAAAAGATCATCGCATAAGACACCATCCATAAGAGTATAGGAAAATCCTTTCTACTTCATCCGATAGGTTTGGGACTTCTATTGAGGTAGTTTGTCTTTATTTAGGTAATCCATGAATGGTTAATTTAACTCTAATCATTCTTGGCAATGGAAACCTCCCATTCAAAAGAGTATTTTGTAATGAGTTCAATATCAATAAGGGATAAGACTTATCAATTTTGGACCTTTATTGATATGGCCTCATCCTTTGAACATGCCAACTCCTTGGAAAGCTTGGCTAAAGCATACGCTATGGCTTTCTCTCTTTGAGGAATCTTAAAAATGGTAACCTCTAGGATTTGAGCCAAAAACTCCATGGTGTTCTTGTGGTAGTGATGGTGCTTGGGATTTATAACCTTATAGGACCCAGTGATTTGGTTGATAACTAGTTGAGAACCTCGAAGATGTTGATGTATGGAAGCTTAGAGTAATAGCTAACTCACCAACAATCGAGTCTCATATTCGACTTTGTTATTGGTGCAAGGATTGGATAAGATATGAGAATCTCATCACATCGCAGTCTAGAGTTAAGAGAACTATTCCTACCCCTGCCTTTCCTAGAATAGTAGATTGTGCTTTTTCTCCTCTTTGAGAGGAAGATGCACCATCAAAGTACATCTCCCAGTGGTGAATACTAGTATCTCTTAAGTTCATGATTTTTCTATCGAGGAGATCATCACTAAGCAATGAGTCAGCCGGAAGAGGGTGTGATGCTGAAGAATCTACTAGCACTTATCTTTTCACCGCATGGAGCCGTAAGAAGGTAATGTCAAACTTTGAGAGGATCATGGACCATCACGCCAACCATTGGATAACATCAATCAATTTTGTAGATTGATCCTTGAGATTAATTTTACCTTATGCAAAAGCATGTAGTGGTGTAGTTTTTGGGATGCAAAGATTAAAGTTAGGTAATGCTTCTCAATGAAAGGATAGTTAGCCTCAGTAGGGATTACATGATGGCTGAGGTAGTAGAGTGCTCTTTTCTTCCCTTCATCATTAGCTTGGGCCAACAAAGCACCAAGAGAAGTAGTCTAATGCAACTGTGTAAAGTATGAGTGGCTTGCACGAGATAGGGGCTGCTAGAATTGGCATAATCAGGTAATGTTTAATGTCTTTGAAGGCATGCTCACACTTATCATCACACTTGAACTTGACATTCTTTTTGACAAGAGCTGAGAATGGATGACATCTTCCCGATAGGTTGGATATAAAGCATATTAGATAGTCCAAACACCCTTAGAATGATCTGAGTTGAGTTAAACTTTTAGAGGATGGCATTTCTAATATCGCCTTGATCTTCTCTGGATTAATTTTAAATCCTTGCTTTCAAACAACAAACCTAATAAATTTTTTGAACTACTCTGAATGCACACTTTAGGGGTTCATTTTGAGATTAAATTATCTTAACTGCTTGAAAACTACTCTCAAGTCAAAGAGATGGTTTTCTTTCTCTCTACTTTTGACCATGAGATTATTAACATAGCACTTTTGATGTTGAATGAGTTCTTTGAAGATTCGAGTCATAACCACTATGCTAGACCGACATTTTAAGGTTGAGAGGCATGACCTTATAGTAATAGATTCTGACCAAGGGTTCTAAAAGTAGTGTTTCTTTCATCTTCAGGGGCCATCTTTATTTAGTTATATCTAGATGAGCCATCTATGAAAGAGAAGACTAAATGAGATAAGGCAACGTCCACCATCAGCTCTAGGATTGGTAGTGGAAATTCATCTTTCGAACATGCCTTATTTAAATCCCTAAAATCAAAGCATATGTTAATTTGACCATGCTTTTTCTTAATTGGGATGACACTAGCCAACTAAGGTAGGGTATTTTTTTCTCAAATGAAGCCAACATTGATCAATTTCTTGACTTCATGTAGGACTTATTGTTCTATATCTAATTGCATGCATCTAGGAGCTTGCTTGATAGGGTTAGCAGTAGGCTCTATTGCTAGTTTATGGACCGCTATGTCAAGAGCCAATCTCTTCATAACTCCATGCAAAGTAGTCCTTAAACTTAGTCAATAGCCTAACTAAGTCATTGGTTTCAATTTCATTTAACAAAGAACTAATGTATGTCAGGCATGGATCTTCTTCAGTTCCTAAGTTGATTACTTTGAGCTCATCGATGGTTTACATGATCTCTTCTTTGAACTCTAGTGATGCATCTTTGACTTCAAAATCATCTGGTTCATCTAAAGCTTCTAAGCATAGCTCCTCATATAAGTTAATGTGATTTGAAAAGAAACTATTAGATTCTAAATGATTGGTGATGACTAAGCAGTAATCATCATCATTGATTGGACCCACTATATTGAATCCTAGTCCTGATCTTGATGGAGAGCTTTTGTATTTGTTCTTCCATATTCTTTCAAAGTAGTCTAACTTGTTCTTTGACCAAGTATGTGAGATTAACCCTCTATCTTTGCTAAATTATGAACACAAGGCAAATTACCAATTAGAAGGTAATTCTATTAAATCTTTATATGAATCATCCTCAAGTTCTACATGAACTTCTTGACTTTAGGATGATGCTCCTAGAAAGAAGCTCTATTTCTTTACACTTATGGATGATTTATGGGCTTCCTTAACAACCAAACCCTCACCTTTCTGAGAAGAAAGTGGGATTAGAGCTAAGGGTCCCAACTGATGCCTAAGTATTTCACATATAGACTTGGATACACTTATGCTTTGCTTTGAAGCCTGGTCTTTATCACTATTTAGCTCAAGTATCATCTTTAAGGAAATCTATTATTGAGAAGAGCTGACTAATGTGCTAGCCATATAAGACTCATCCAATGAACTAAATTCTAAGTCTATATGGATAGCAGGTGTACTCCTTGTAATTGGGACATATCCTCTATTAGCTGGCCAAAAAAGAGGTTTTCTACCCCTAGGACTTCCTCTGAACTGGCCACTTCCTCTGCCTAGTGGAGGTCAGGTCATCCTACCCATATGTTCAAATGGAGTAACGAACTATGGGTGGAATTTAATGTCAGGCTCACTTCCTCCTCCAAGTCAATTTATGCTACCTTTTTTTTCATTTAATCTTTTCTTTAACTTTTCTTTTTCTTTTTCCATTTCTCTTTATTTTTATTTTTCTTTTATTTTTAAACTTTCTCCAACTTTGAGAGAATAAACTTGTTGATTTTGACGGAGGTAGTAAGCTGCATCTTCAAATATGCCGACCTCATGAACTATTCATGGCTTTTGACACAGTAGACGATCCCACCTCTCACAAACTTCATACACTGATGTAAGGAGGATAGAACTATGTTGTTCTCATGTATCCACAGTCTCCCAAGCAAAGTGTTGAAAGATATATCCAAGTTTATAATGTGAAACTTGGCTTCAATCTTCCAGTCATCAGATCTCTGGCAACAATATAGAGGCTATTTGACCTCACTTTTGGAGTGCGATTCAATCTTCCCATCATAGACTTAGAGTCTTCTAGACACTAAGCCTTTCCTAGTCATAAGACACATTTAACAATTAGGTAAAACACTTAACCTAAGACTAAATACTTAGAAGGGTTAACCATAAGATAAGGTTATGCCATAGGGATCAAGATAATCCACCAACCCAAATCCAATCCATGTTCACCTTCTCAAACAAACCTCAAGTTCAATTCAAACATCAAATTCATATCCAAATCCCAAATTCCAAAACCAAATAATTGAAGCCCATGATCAAATCCAAACTTGAAACCCTTTCTAAGCCATATGACATATCCCATGGACTTAGCCAAATCTTAATCCAAATCAATCCAAAATCAATTGATTTTCTCATAATGAATTTATATCTTCAATCATCTTCCTAAATCTAAATCAAATCTACATTCAAATAATCAAAACTAAATCAAACTAAATCAAATTAAATCAAAAACCTTCCTAAGCTATACGACCTATCCCATGGACTTAGCCAAATCATAATCAAAATAAATTCAAACTCAATTGATTTTCTCATAAACCAATCATATTTTCAATCAAATTCACAAATTTAAAAGAAATATACATTTAAATCATCAAAACTAAATCAAACCAAATCAAAATCCAAACCTAAGCCACATGACCCAACTCCACAAACTTAGCCAAACTCCTTTATTCCAAAACCCAAATTCAATTGATTTTCTCATGAATTAATGATACCTTCAATCATATTCACAAATATAAATGAAATCTACAATCATCAAGCCAAACCAAAATTAACCTAAGTAAACCCAACTTAACCCATTTGACTTGAAATATTCAAATGAACAAAACTCATTTGAACCCAAGTTAATTGTTTGAGTTTATATATCAATCCCAAATCACATATAAACTCAACTAAATCAAACTCAACCCAAAATCAAGCCAACTAAATCTAATTGGTCCACTTGACCCAAAGTGGCCAATTTAACCTATTTGAGCCAAGTTCTAATCCTACCCAAATTGGATTTAATCAAGCCCATCAAAACCTCCCATCATGATTGTTGATCACCCTAGGTTGATCAATTATCACAAATTGGGTCAAACCAAGTCAACTTGGTCATTTTACCAAGTCAACCCCTTAACCCATATGAACCCAAACTAGTTAAATTGCAACCTAAGCCAAATCCTTTGAAACTAATGATTCATACCAAATCAAAATCAATATTTGAATATGACTTGACCTTCAATTAAGTCAAACCAAACCTAATTGGCCCTCTTGACCTAAGTTGACCCAAGTTGACCCAAACTGACCTAAAAGATCAAATTGGGTCAAATCAAGATATAAACCAAATTGATTACAACCAATGGCTCAAGTTCATTCCAAATTGATTGTTGAACTTGACCAAAGCCATGATTGGACCCAATTGAAACTAATTGACCTACTTAGCCCAAATTGACCTAAAAGTTCAAGTTGGCCTAAATCAAAACTAAATCCAAATTAATCGCAACCAAAGCCTATGATCAAATTCAATTGGTTAACTTAACCCAAACCAACATCCAACCCAAGTCAATTTGGCAAATTTAGTCAAATTAGTCAACTTAAACCATTTGACCCAAATGAATTCAAATTAGCAAAAATCAAATCTAAGCCAAATTAAACCAAACTATTTGAACCAAAACATCCCAAATGATCATATGAACTTGATATAACCCTTAGTTTGACATAATTTGACCAATTGGCCATCTTAACCCAATTTGACCTAAGTGAGTCAAATTAAGCCAAACCTAACCAAATCAACTCCAATTGATATGAAAATTGGTCTAACCCACTTTTGGCTCATTTCAAATTTTCCCAAATCAAATTCAATTATAAATGATCATTTTATGCTTGGGACAAGGGCATCACATGAGACAAATCTTCTATGTAAGTGGTCATTTCCATTTGGCCACTTGGTACTCTCCCAATGGTCCCTGGGTAGCACCAAGACAGCTTCAACCCAACCTAAGAGGTGTGGTTTGGTCACCATGACCCATGGGAGGTAAAATCACCTCACACTCTACATTGGAGCAATTTAAACCCATAGGACACACATGATTTCTCTATGGCATCCACCTCCACACCTTCAACCAACTAAGCCAAGCCAACTCACCTCCTCCCTGCCACCCATAACTCTCTGAGATGGCCAGATGGCCACTAAAAGCCAAACCTAATCCCACCATCTAATCAAGATGTAGGGGGTATACACCCACTTGTTTCCACTCAAGCACACACAAAAATCATTCTTCATAGCCCAAACTACTCAAGATGAGCTGCTAGATCCATTCCCTAAGCTCCCAAGCTCATTCTTCGATCAAAAAATGTCATTCTTGTACATCCTTAAATAAGACGCTCCCATTTTTGACCTAACTTACCCATTTCTTCATCAAACTCAAATTAACTTTGCACACACTTTCCTTAAGCCTCAGCAAGAACAAATTATCTCCTAAGCTTCATGAGCACCGGAGGTGGGACTTGAGAAAGTCGAGCTCTAAAACATCGCTTCATGGCCTTTAAGAAAACATCAAGGGAATTGATCCAATTCTGGTCAACTAAGCTTCGTCTCCACTATTTGAAGCTTCCCCAATCATTCGAGCCGATAGTCTTGAGCTCCGATTAGGTATGCTTCCAAAAGCGATCCATAAGAAAAGATGGGTTAGAGCTATTGAAGAAAACTTGCATCGTGTGATCTTGATAATTGGATCCTTTTGGAGTTCATATCGAGTTTGGGTAAGCTTGGAGAAAGTGAACAATGGTGGACAAACTCCATTCTCCACACTCATGTGACATTAGATCACACCGTCATTCCACTTAATCAAAATGGGCGATTGTGATTAGATATGCTAGATCGATCTAATGTAATCCTAATAAGTTGTAGGATTAATTATAGCCATCTGATCTTAGATCAGATGATGAATGAGAAAGCACATCCACTACTGCCACGTAGGCCCTTAGTCAGATAAATTTTAAGTAGCCAATCCAAGTGGCGCCACATGGAAAGTGTGTCGTGTTAGCATGGCACATGGCGCTAATTGGATTAGGCTTTAGTTAGGTTTAATTAATCTTTTCTAATTGCTAAAACTTCTAAAAATCATAGAAAAATAAAAAATAGAAATAAATACAAATTTTAAAGGTATTTCATAAGAGAATTAAATAAAAATAATCTTAACTAATTTTGAATAGTAATTATGGTTTAATTTTAATTTTTATTAGCTTAATCACTTAAGTAATTAATCCTAAATTTTATGGGAAAATTTATTGGGATGACTTTAGCATCCCATGATTTTCTTGGGATTTACTACTAACTTAATTAGGAAAATTGACTAATTGAACCTTAACTACTCTTTTAAGTTAATTAATCATTAATTAATCCCATAAATAGTAACAAATTGGTTAATTAAGTTTATTAATCATTGTTCAATAGTAAGTGAACTAAGGAATAGGGTTTGGACCCCTTTCCCTAAGTTCATTTCACCTTTTTTTAAAAATGAAATTAATTAAGATTTAACTAATTAATTAAATCACTTAATCAAATTGAAATCATAATCACATTAGACCTTAATTAATTAAATCATGGGATAGATCTTTAGGTATTTAATAACCTATAAGATTTTATTGAAATTATGGTTTGTCCACATGTGTGGGAAAACCATAAGAGTAATTAATAAAGTCAATTAATCTAATTAACTATTAATCATAATCCAATTGCATTAGGCCTCTTTCATTTCCTAGGATCATTGCAAGTTTATTTTTCATTCATATCATTTTGGCTCATAATTATTTAGTTAATTACTTTAAGGTGACATAATTAATGATAATTAATTTATCTAATTAAGGGTTCAACTTAATTAGCCAATAAAATGAACTTAATTACATTTCCTTAAATTAAATCAAATACTAATGTTGGAATGAGTTTAAAATAGGAAGCAATGATTTCTCTTCTCCTCTTTAAATCAAATCAAATCCAAAACTTAATTAATAAAGAAGCTTTGGTTTGCTTTAAATAATCTTATTTGATTTGATTTTCCTTAAGAACTAGTTTGGTTGAATGAATCACATGCTTATATTTGATTGTCCTCTTTCCAATCATGTTAAATTTTTTATGTCATTTGAATTCATGCATCCATATTTTTAAAATCAAGTAAAATAATATGGATTTCCTTCATGTAAGCTTACAAGTGTTGATTTAATTTAATATATGCATGGCTATTATCACTATTAAATCCAAATGTTTTTTTCAAAAGCTTATAAATGAATAATAATATTTGTTATGATGCTAGTTATAAATGCATAAGAAAAGCTTATAGCCTACGTGTATGAATGTGGAGTTCTCTTTCCTCTATTCAATTGTTGATTTATATAAGATTGAATGGTAATGGCTATATAGTCTGAACATCCTAGGAACATGAGGCTTTAGCTAGCCCCAAGGAGGCCATTTGATTACCTCACTTCCATGGTTTAACAATGGCACGTACCCATTAGATTTCATTCTTATGTATTTCAACATTAGAATTTGGATAGAGCTTTAATTCATATATATAAATGATTCAATAAAAAATATGCAATCTTTGCATGGTTTTCTTTCCCACATTTATGTATACATCCATGTGTGTCCAAGAAAAGCAAGTATATAGTCTATACATCTCAGGAATACAAGGCTTTAGTTAGTCCCAAGGAGGTCATTTGATTACCTCACTTCCCTAGTTTAACAATGACATGTACTTTCCTATATCTTCATACATGTATATATATATATGTGTGTGTGTGTGTGTGTGTGTTTGTGTTCAGGTATATGAATTTACATATGTTTGAATGCAAATGGGTATATAGTCTAGACATCCAGAATATGATGCTTTAGCTAGCTCTAAGGAGGTCATTTGATTACCTCACTTCCAGGTTTAACAACTGGCACATGCTATTTAATTTTATTCTTATGTATTTTTATATAAGAATTTGGATAAAGTTTAAATTAATATGTTTAAATAATTCAATCAAATAAAATATAAATTCTAAACATACTCTACATTCAACATTTGAGTGTGCTAAACTATGTTGCATGTATAGATACACTTAGGATTAAATCATATGAATGTTACATGTGATGGAAATGAATGATTTTATATATATTTTGTGGTAGTAATTCAATTATATTAATCTTAAGATTCCTTTCATTTTGAATAGGATTATTTAAAGTGAACCAAAATTTAGGATTAATTAATTTATTTAATAAGCCATTCACTAAAGAGAACTAAATCAAATTAATATACTTTAGAAAGTGACTTAAGCTATGGATGAAAGAGGACAATCCTCTTTTCCTCTCTTTATAACACTTAGTTGCTAAGTGTAATCAAATGAAATAGAAGGAAACACAAATTAAAATTCTCAAATCAATTAAACTACTTCAAGTGAAATCAACCTTTCATGTTAAATTGAATCTTTCTACACTTAGAAAATACAACACTAATGCCTAACAAGATTTACCACATAAGCCTTAATACACACATTAGAATTAATTCACCACTTCTAACTCTAAGTTAGGATAGTGTATGATGTGATGTATATTTTGTTTTATGATTTATTATTTTAGATTGAATGTTAGGGAGTATACTTTGTGGACTGGATGATAGGTCAATATTAGCCTAATCATGTTTTCTATAGGGGATTATGTTTAAGGGATGCTTAAAAATAAATGTGAATGCTCTTTTTACAAGTTGCTTAAAGCTTTAAGCATAATCCAAGTTAGGACAGGTGGGCTTAGTTACCCATGTATATGATGCTAAGTCCAAATTATAAATACAACTTCTTGGGATTATATGTATATTTAGTTAACCTCTATTTTGTAGGTGTAGTTAGATTTACTTTTCCCATAGAAATGTAATTTTTACAATAGTAATTAGGATTAGTGCTATGAAGGATTAGGATGAGCAGTGGCCAGAAGGCTTTGTCCTCGGGTGCCATGTGATGCCTTTGAAGCAAGCACCATCCAAATTAAAGAAGGAACAAATCAGAAATGGAGATATAAAGAAAGAAAACCCCCATAAGATTTAGTACAATTATAATTATTCTTTCATATTCTAGGTTGTATAATGGTAGAGCTCGGGTACCCATCTTTTCTTCTTTTGGGTTGTACTGATTATCGACCTTTTATCTTTTATTATTTTATGATAGTTTATATAATTAATTGATCTTATGTTTACATTATGCATTAGGATGGCATGCTTTTCATAGTTTCTTAAATGATTGATTCTTTAATGTGTGGCTTGGATATGATTAAGCTCTTACGATAAAAATAACATTTATACCCAATGAATCACTCATAAATAAATTTTAAACAACTCATAACCTTATCATAATGTCAAAGACATAAATAAGATAATTAATAGAATTAGCAACCCCTTAGTTGTATGGTTGTATGTTTCACATCATGCATGCATATTATTTTTCTCTTGAACATGAAGAATTTCCATCTTTGCGATAAAGGAATGCTTGACCTGTGAGGGCATCCCTTGTTGTGGAGAACACCTTCTTCTAGCTGATTTGACCCATAACCTATTTCATCATGCATTTAAGCATATGAAATCTTGAAGCCTCTGTCAAAATGATGTTTCTAAAATGAAATAAAATTTGAAAAGATTTTACATCTATAGACCAATTCATATGCCCATACCACTCATGCTCTAGTCTCTTAAGAAGTGTGTTTAGGACTTTAGTCTTTTTCTAATTAAATAACTACCCTAACTATCTTGTAATTCATAAGACTGGACTACATGGTTTTAAATATATAAGAGGAGTTATAGATGTTGACAATATATAAGTAGAATCAGCTTTCTTCATTAATTTTTTTGGGTGGAGGTACATGATAGAAATCAAGTAATATAAGCAGAGTTATAGATTTAGTGCCCTTATTTGTAGATACAATTCTCTTGCTAATAGAAGAGGAGTTAGCAGAAGAGGTGGTAGCTGTAATGATGGCAGGAGTACTAGACTCGAACGGTGGCTGCGTTACTGGACTATCCCGGGCAAGTATGGTGAGCTGCTACTGTTGTTGGGCTATCACCTTCACCGTGTTATCCTTTATAACTAGCAAACCTTCATTGGTGTTGGAGGTTTGAGATACTTTAGACACCTAAAAGGAAAGCTTATTGATCTTAGAAATGATCTTCTTAGAGGTTCAAAACAGGGAGATATACTAACCTTCTTTGGTCTCAAGAGGATCGCAAGTATCCCCAAGGATTACTCTAGAGGCGGATGGTTGTTCTAATAAGTATTCCTTAGGGATAACTATGACTCTCAACTTGTAGTTGCGCTCAAGCTAGTCCTTAAAAGTGATACAATCCTCTAAGACATGGCCTAACATGCAGTGGTTGGGGCAATAGCTAGGATCATCGCTCTTGCCCAATTCCTCCGGCCTCTTAGGCTATGATAACTGAAAGTTAGGTTTCTTTAAGATATTCTTAAAGATTTTCCTAACTACCTCCCTCTTGAATGAATATGGCTTATTCAATCTATCGAAAGAGTAGGTGGAAAGTAGATACATGGTGATGGATATGAATGCCCAGGTAGAGGCTTGAGGTGGTTGAAATGGTCATTGTGGTGGATGTGGTGGCCTGTATGATGGCCGAGGTGGTGGAAGAGGAGGTGGCAAAGGAGGCTGCTAAGCTAATAATCTCTCATACTGAACTCTAGCTAGCTACTTTCCTCTATCCACTGACACAACTATCCCTGGCTTCTTCTCAAACACCTTCTGTGGCTTGGGCATAGATGATTGGTCAAGAAATGGCAACTATTTGGCTTCTATTATATTTAGCGACCTTGTTGATTATTTTCTCAAATGTTTTGCTGGTAAAGCCCTTAAGCATGAAGGAGACTAGGCCATAGATATTCTTGAGAAGCTTTGGTTATAGCTGTGGTTCACATTTCATTGTCAAGTTGTGTCACTTGAGAATGTAATCAACAAAGGACATGCTGAGTTTCTATTTCTCCATAATGAGGTGGCCTACAGTGACCCTCTGCTGAGCTCCAGCAAACCACTTGATGAAGAGGTGCTCTAACTCAGCAAAAGTCTTCATCAAACCATTGGACAGTTCGGTGTACCAATCAAATGCAACAACCAGACTGCTACGAAAAGGTGGAAGAGGAGTCTGTTACTGTCACCGGTGTCACAACAGCTGGCTCTAAAGTGTGCAATGTATTATCATGGGCTCCCATTGCCATCAAAGATCTTGAAAGATGGTGGCACAAAATCCTAAATAAAATAAAAACTAAATAAAAACTTAAACCTAAAAAATAAACTTAAAAATAATAACAAAATAAATAAAAAATAAAACCCAAACACTAAACTAAAAAAACTTAAACCTAAAATAAACAAACTATAATAAACATAAAGCTAAACTAAAATAAACTAAACTAAAATAAATAAAACCAAAACCAAAACCTAAAATAAATAAAACCTAAACCTAAACTTAAAAATAAGTAAACCAAAACTCCAAACTAAATAAAATAAAATAAACTAAAAGTAAACCTAAACCTAAACTAAAAAAAAAACTAAAAATAAACCTTAAATAAAAACCTAATAAGACTTAAAAAAATAAAATAAAAACCTAAACATATACCTAAAAATAAAAAATAAAATATAAATAAAACTAAAATAAAAACTAGACATAAACCTAAACCTAAAACATAAACTAAAATAAAAAAACTTAAACTAAAATAAAATATAGTAAATAAAATAAAAAATAAACCTAAATAAAATAAAAATAAAAACTAAGATTAAATAAAAGAAAACTAAATAAAACAAATAAACTAGGTTTGCTTAATTTTGAAAGAAACAACCCTAAAACCATAAACTTGCACTAAAACCAGGCCATGAGCCACATCCTGAGCCACAAACCCTAAATCCCAAATCCTGATCCTGACCAAACCACTGACCCTAAACCCCTAGGCTAACCCCTCCCAAGTGAGCCCTGGCCCCTAAAAGGTGACACTAAACTAAAACCTAAACCACAAGCCTGAAACCAGGCCATAAACCTGACAGTAAAAACTGACTACCCTGGGTTCTAGACCTAAACCTCAGACCCTGAGCACACTAAACCCTAAAGGCTTAAAGCCTAAACTAGCTAAATAAAACCTAAATAAGATAAATAAAAAAAAATAAAATAAAAATAAAATGAATGAGAGCCTACTAAAACCTAAACTAAAAAATAAAATAAATTAAACTATAAAAAATAAAATAAATATATATAAAATAAAAAAATAAAATAAACTTAAGAATAAAACCTAAATAAAATAAAAAACTAAATGTAAAATAAAAAATAAATAAATAAAATAAAATAAAAAAAAAAAAAAATCTAAACCAAAAATAAACCTAAAAATAAAACCTAAAAATAAATAACAAATAAAACCCAAACTCTGAACTAAAAATAAAAACTAGACCTGAAATAAAAATAAAATAAACAAAATAAACTTAAACCTAAAATAAAATAAATAAAACCTAAACCTAAAACTAATACAAACTAAACCTAAACCCTAAACTAAATAAAATAAAATAAACTAAAAATAAACCTAAACCTAAACTAAAAATAAAACCTAAAATAAAAACCTAAAACCTAAACCCTAAACCCTAAACCCTAAACCCTAAAAAGATAAAAAACTAAACCTAAACTAAATAAATCAAAATAAAATAAATAAATAATAATGGAAATATAAAATAAATCAAAAACATAAACTTAAATCTAGACCTAAAACAAAAATAAAAGTAAAAATAAAACTAAACTTAAATAAAATAAATAAAAACTTTAACTAAACTAAAAAAATAAAAGAAAAACTTAAATAAAATACAAACTAAACCTAAAATAAAAATAAAATAAACTTAAAATAAAATAAAATAAAAACTAAATAAAACCTAAACCTAAAATAAAACCTAAAAATAAAATCATAAATAAAAAAAAAAACCTAAGCTAGAAAATAATAATAAACCTAAACCAAAACTAAGATAAACTAAACTAAAATAAACCTAAACCTAAACATAAAATAAACTAAGCTAAACTTGAACCAAAATAAAATAAAATAAACTAAAAATAAACCTAAACCTAAACTAAAATAATACCTAAAATAAACCTAAAATAAAAACCTAAAACCTAAAAAAATAAATTTAAAACCTAAACCTAAAGCTAAAAATAAAATATAAAACCTAAACCTAAAAAATAAAATAAAAATAAAAATAAAGTCTAACCACATCAGACTTTTACTCTTTTACGATAGTTTATACAATTTTTTGATGTTATGTTTACATTGAGCATTAGGACGACATGCTTTTCATAGTTTCTTAAATGATTGATGCTTTAATGTGTTGCTTAGATACAATTAGGCTCTTAGGATAAAAATAACTCTTCTATGCAACTAATCACTCATAATTAAATTTTAAACAACTCATAACCTCATCATAAAGCCTAAAGACATAAATAAGATAATTAAAAGATTTAGCAACTCCTTAGTTGTGTGGTTATATGTTTTACATCATGCATGCATATTCTTTCTCCCTTGAACATGAATGATCTCCATCCTTGCGATAAAGGAATGCTTGACTTGTGAGGGAATCCCTTATGGTGGGGAACACCTTCGTCTAGTTGATTTTACCCATAACCTATTTAATCATGCATTTAGGAATAATAAATCCTAAAGCCTCTATCAAAATGATGTGTCTAAAATGAAATAAATTTTGAAAAGATTTTGCATCAATAGATTAAGTCATATGATCATTCCACTCATGCTCTAGTCTCTTAGTGTGTTAGGACTTTAGTCTCTTTCTAATTCAATTATTACCCTAGCTATCTTACAATTCATATGATCGGACTACATGGTTTTAAAATCATAGGAAGAGTTAGCTGACTGCCACTGCAAGCAATTATAAGTCCAAAAGTTGGAAAACTTATTCTCTTTTGTGGAGGTAAACCCATATGTCCACCAGTTGCTTAGATTTAGGTCATGCTTTAGCTCAAACTAAAGCTCCCTAGATTTAGGATTTGAGGTAGCTATTTACTTCAGGCTACAAGCATAAATCCTTACCTCTTAGGCATTCCCACAACCTTGTGCTGGTGGATTATAAGCCCTAGTAATCTAACTAAATTTCAACTCAAAACATATAATGTAAAGAGAGGAGGTTATGGTCGGTTGTCCCCAGGAGTAAGTCTTCATCCTTGAATTTAACTCCTAAGATGTCCTTAGTGGCATGCCTCATTTTTTAGCAATGTCGGTTGAGCTAAGCATATCTTTAGATTAAGTAAGGCCTTGATTAGAGATTCCCCCATCTCTTTAGATAAGACAAGGGTGTCTTATATGCTTAACTTAGCTTGAAACTTTCAAAGGTGAGCTAGGACATTTTAATCAACTAGCTTGGTCCTCCACAAGCATATCCATGGGTGGAGCATCCTATGGAGGGGCTATCTCTTCACTTTGGAAATAATGACTTGCTTACCTTTATCCCGAGGTGTTACCACAGGAGGTTGAACTTTTTCCTTTAAGTTGACTTCAATGACTTTGGAATGATGAGCTTACGGAAGTTCTCTTAAAACATACACAACTAATGGGATCACTGGTGTCTTGACTCCAGTAAATCTCAATACCCAAACCTCAAAAAAAACCTAAAACACAAAACACAAACTAAATAAATAAAAACTAAAATAAAATAAAACTTAAATAAAGAAATAAAGTAAAATAAAATAAAAAAAGCACAAACCAAAATAAAGATGCAGTAAAACTAAAAGGCTAAAATAAATGGAAATAAAAAATAAATAAAGATCAAGATCATAAGAGTTAAAAGATAAAATAATGAGACCAGGCCTTTTTTGGTTTG